>PVKA01044927.1:0-15848 GCA_004027165.1 Ctenomys sociabilis
TGGATTGGATTATTTAATAACATTACCTTACTGTGGAGGAAGGATTGTAAAAATGCCTTTGAGACAGTTTCTTAGCTTTTTAATTGTTGTTTCTTTCTAATGGTCTTTGTAAGAGTGTAGAAGCATTCCTTCTTTGATAATGTTAAATTTGTAAGTTTCAGGTGACATGTGAAACCTTTTTTAAGATTTTTCTCAAAGTTTTGAAAAGCTATTAGCCAGGATCATGGTGTAATAAGACATAACGTTTTTCCTTTAAAAAATTTAAGTGCATGTGTAGAGTTAAGAAGCTGTTGTACATCTATGATTTAATAAAATAATTCTAAAGAAAAAAAAGAAGCTGGGGAGGGCACTCAACACATGGGTGGACAACAAGAGCTGTGGGTCCAGAGTCAAGGAGGATTCGTGAATGAAAACATACTTTCAGAGTTGTTATGTTGATTGCTTATTGAAATAATGATTTGGCTATAGTGGACTAAATAAAATGAATCCTTGACATTAAAAAATATTATAGCATTTATCCAAGGGAAACCAGTGATATCGTGAACTACCTTGAATGTACAAGCAGGCTCTTGGGAGAACAAAACAAGTTGACAAGCTCTGGAGCCCACATCCTGAGCAAGAAGAGTTGATGATGACTTGAGCTGATTATCATCCTTTCCCTGTCTACGTCCACCCAAACAAGATTTTGTCTACTTCTATTGGAAGTATCCAGGACTAAAACTCTGCTATGCCAGGCCTTGCCAAGGAAATGCATTTTCCTGATTGCAACGGGAAAGCTTTCAGAGAAACCCTGTCATGATAAATCAATCACTTCTCATGACAAACAATTTCTTTTTTAAAATTTTTTATTTATTTATGTATTTATTTATTTGGTTTTGGCAGAACCAGGGATTGAACTCAGGCCCTTGCACTTGACAGGGAAGCACTTATTCCACTGAGCCATCTCCCCGGCCCCCGTATTTATTTATTTGGTACAGGGTCTTGCTCCACAGCTCAAACTCATAGTGGTCCTCTTGTCTTAGCCTCACCAGCACTGGGACTGTAGGTATGCACCACCACATCCAGTTTCTGGGCTAGCATGATGTGCCCAAGGTTCTAGGGCTGGCGTGACATGCAGTACTGGGTCTTTCTGTTTGCCAGACAGGTCCTCAGACCACCAAACTATCATCCCATTCTGACAATTTCTTAATATTTTTATTGAAATCTCTTTCAATGATAAGCCCAATACAAAGATGTCTTTTAAAGTTGGCTGACCTTTAATTTCAAACAATAAAGCATGTTTAAGTTTGTTATGTCTTATATCAAGATGTTCACACACCCTGCAACTAAAGTAAGTGAATATGGAGTGAGGGTGTGTTATGGTTTATGTCTAGATGTCCCACCAGAGCCTCATGTAGTCATTAGTTTGTGATTAATTCATGATACAGTGCTCACATTGTAGATGTAAGTACTACTGGCATTATGATGAGGCAGCCTGAATGCAATGTAAGGCAGGGGAGAGGCTTACTCTACACCACTGGTCCTCCCTTTTAGTGCTTGCTGTTCTGCTGTTTTCCAGTGCGATGAACTATTGCTCTCCACCATGTGCAACTCTTGCCTTGGAGCCAGCTGAGTACCAACTGAAATCTCTACAAACTGTGAGCTAAATAAAACTTTCTTCCCTTGACTTTTGGTGTCAGGTATTTTGTTCCAGTAGTGAGAGAAAGCAACCAAGACAGAGTGTGTGATAACTAAATTCAGACATAAATTGAATTAGTATAGTTCTGGGTGTAGCTGAATGGATCTACTGAAAAGGGAAGCCCCACTCAGGGTGTGGGTCATACCAACCAATAGGCTTGCAACCTGGGTTGACTATAAAGAGAGAGAAGGAAGACAACCACACTGCTTACTGTGTGCTGCTTCCTGCCTGCTCTGCCACCGACTATTTCTCTGCTATTGCACCTCTCTTGTGCTACCCTGCCTAGGAACCAGTCAGCTAAGAACTGAAGCCTCTACAAACTGTGAGCTGAAATAAATCTTTCCTTCTTTAACTTTGGGTGTTGGGTGTAAAGTAACTAAGACAAAGTTAGAAAAATATGCTTTACATTGTCATAAAGAAATCTCCAACCTTAAAGTGGTATTATAAAAGAAGAAGGTGGTATGCAGAAATAAACACACTTCTATAATATTTCTGAAATTACTCTGGATTTTAATTTTTTTCAGTTTTCTTTAATGCTACATATTTTCTTCAGTAGATGGATGGGTGAACAGAAGGATATACAGAGGTATTCTAACACCATCCTTTCCTTGACTTATTTAAGTTAGAAAATTGGCCTGATCTAACTTTGATGAACTATGCCATGTGCTACTGATACTATAACTTAGCCAAGCATGACAGTGCAGTCCTGTAATTCCAGCACTCAGGAGGCTGAGAAAGGATTGCTGCAGGTTTGAGGCCAGCCTGGGCTACACAGTGAGTGCTAGCCTGAACTACATAGTGAGACCCTGTCTCAAAAAAAAAGGCAAAATAAGGGTTTATATGCCAGTGTCAGAGGGAACATGGTCCTTCAGACATCTTGATGTTAGACTTCTATCCTCCAGAACTGTGACACAAAACATTTCAGTATTTTGAGCCACCCAGCTTATGTTACTCATTGCAACAGTCCCAGAAAACCAATACAATATTTCTACATCTACTTAGTAGTTTTCACATCTATGTGAAATCCTTGGTGGCCTTTTCCTTAAACCACTGTAATTGGAGCTACAGAGATGCAGCCTCACATTGTATGTGCAATGAATGAGGTTTGGTGTTCAGTATGTACAACAAATGGTTTCCCTTGCCAGATAGATTACAGACTGTTTCATTACTTTTGAGTTTCATATAAACAATGAGGAATTTTACATTACAATATGTCCCAAATAATGCATAAAACATTATTATATTAAAAAATCCTTCATTGTTTATCTAAAACTCAAATTTAACCAGATGTCCCACATGATTATATATTAAATCTTACAACCCCACATGCTGCAAAGCTTGTTTCTGGAATATTCAGGTGTTTGCACTAAGTTTCTGGTCTCTGAGTCAACAAGTCAAGATACCCATCTTGTGTACTATGCAGCCTGTTCTCCCCTTCAGTTCCAAGGAATTTGTGGACTCTGTTAATAATTACAGCTGGATGCTGGCTTCCGCAGTGAGTTTGCTTTGGGTAAGCACCATGACATCTATATAGCTTTTATAAAATGCTACACAATCAATAAAAAGAAATTAGAACCATCAATTCTAGGTGTAAAGATGTAATCGGTTTTCAGGGGCATTTTTAATTCCTATTTCAATGTTGTGGCCAGCATAAGAATAGAAGAAAAACACAAAAGGAATTATTTCTTTCTCCTTTTTACCACCACTGAATTAATTATTTTTTTATAAAATGTAATGTATGATTTCACAGATAATGGTGTTATTAGGAGACTTTGTAGTCTGCTACTTCAATCTTGTTTCTTATTGTCCTCTGGACTGCTGCTTCTTCAATCTATAAAATAAAGGAGCAAGAACACACAATTCCAGGGTCCTTGACAAGACTGGTTTTCCAGCTTCTCAATGTGCACTCCCTATCCTCTCCCCAGCAGGTGACTTGGACTCACAGGAAAGCTCCACCTCACTAGAGTTGGCAAAAGCCTGACCAAGCACCACAGAAACCACTGAAGAAACTAGTACTAAATATGACTGTATGCATCAAAAGTCTCTGTGGAATAAACTAATGTTAAATTTGACTACATATATCAAAAGACTCTAGGAATAACATTAAAATTCAAATGACAAAAATCTGCATTATATAATAAAGAAAAATTTTAACATGTCAAAAAATGTGGATGAGGAATAGAGCTAGCCATTCCCATGTTTACACACATATATACACAAACAATAGCATGTGAAAATGTTTTGTATATTCATGATCAAAGAAGGGCCTGCCAGATAGATCAGCACACTAACGCACCTGCTTAGGCAGAGCCCAGCGACAGGGGTTTGATCCCCAGCGTGCGGTGTGAGCCCACCCCTGGAGTGAGCTGAGATGGCGATTGAAAGTGGGCTGGTGGTGCGCATCTGTAATCTCAGCGCTTGAGAGGTTAAGAACATGAGAATCACTCGGACACTATGAGTCCACGCTGTATAGTGAGACCCTGTAGTCCCTGTACTAAATACATAAAAAAGAAAGAAAGAAAACAAAAGAAAACCATCAAATTGACAAAATTTTTAGAAGAAAATAACCCAGTACTGAACTGCATAGTGAGACCCTGCCTCAAAAAGAGAAAAAAGAAAGAAAATAACCCAGTAATAGAAAACTTCATGATTTCAAGGACCATTATTTTGATTTTGTGTTTATTCTTGAGGAAAAGCTACGTTGTGTGTTTTAAGTTTGCACTTCAGCTTTGTGAAATAGATTCACCCATGTTATTAAAAAACAGAAAAGTGCACACTCTGGTGACTGTGGAAGGTGATACAATCATTTACACATTTACTATTTCATATCAAATGTCTTAAAATCTATATTTTGAGGGGGCTGGGTAGATGACTCAGTATTATAAGTGCTTTCTTGACAAGCACAAGGGAATTCAATCCCTGGTTCTACCAAAAAAAATTCCTTTTTTGATTCCATAATTATACTTTCAAGAATGTGTTCAAATATGGGATGTAATATGTCATTCTCAACATCATTGGTAACAATACTTTGAAAAAAATTGAATTTAGGTTTGATTCAATAAATTATGATAAAAGTAGGTATAAATCTTGAAGACATAGGTATAGGCAGTGAGTTCATGAACAAAACCAAAACTGAACAAGAAATACTTCATAGAATCAACAACTGGGACCTCATCTTATTAAACTGCTTCTGCACATCAAAAGAAATCACCAATAGATTGAGAAGGCAAATCACACAGTGGGAAAAATTTTATCTGATTGTCCCTCACAAGAAACTTCTTCCTAGAATATGGGAAGAACTGAAAAAAATCAGACGCCCAAAGTTAAAATCCAATCAAAAAATGAGCATCTAAGAGGAATACATACTTCTCAGATGAAAAAATAAAAAACGAAAATAAATACACGAAAAAAAAAAAGTTCAGTCAATGGTCATTTGAGAGATACAAATTAAAACAGCACAGATTCAGACTGGCCGGAAAGCTCAGCAGATTACAGCACCTGCTTAGGCAGCCCAGCGACCAGGGTTTGATTCCCAGCATGCTGAGGCGTCCCCCCCACCCCCTCCTACCCCCCCACCCCCGAGGCATGCTGAGACAACAATTGGGACTGGGCCAGGTGGCGCATGCCTGTAATCCCAGCACCTGGGAGGCTGAAAGCAGGAGGATCACTACAAGTCATCAACCAGTAACAAATGCTGGAGTGGTTACAGGGGGAAAAGAAACCCTTTACTACTGTTGGTGGGCATGTAAACTGGTACAACAATATGGAAATCAGTGTGGAAATTCATCAAAAAGCTAGGATTGGAAGTCCATTCAAACCAGTTATTCCTCTCCTGAGTATTTTTTCAGGAGAACTGAAAACATCATACCATAGTGGCACATATGTACCTATGTTCGTAGCATGGCAATTTGTCATAGCTAAATCTTGAAATGGATAAAAAAGATGTGGTATTTTTACACAATGGGGTATTCCTTGTCTGTAAAAAAACAGATAAATTCAAGGCTTTTATAGGTAAATGAATGCAACTAAAGTGAAGAAAATTAGACCTGCATATGCAAGCATCACATTTTCTTGCTAGTAAACAAATATGAAAGGCACAATAGATAGTGTGAAGGGGAAAGAATCTGTTCCAAAAGGGAAGGAAAAACTGGGATGAGAAAAAGGAAAGGGGTGGGAAGGATATATATGTATGTACACAAGATGGCTTGGAAATTTGTACTGCTGATTTCTGCTGGTCTACACAGGGGAGAAGTTGATGCTTAATTTTTTCTTGTCCTTCTAAATTTATCTTAACCTTTTTTTTTCTTTTTTAAACAACGTTGCGTGCTTATGTCTGGAAATCTGAACAGCTACTTTGAAGAGAACATCATGCAATATAGCAACCGTTGTAGAATTCCTACTATTTTGTTTAATGAAGTTCTGTATTGTTTCTGGTTGGTTTGTTTGGTTGGATTTTTTTACTATTTTGTAATTCTCTTTATATAATAATAATAACAAAAATAAATAAGTGCTGAACACATAATATCCCATTAAAAGGATATGTATAATATGGTTTGCATTCTTTTAGTTCAGCATTAATTTCTAGTTCTTGCCATCACAAGTTATGTAATGATAACATATTTCATGTATGCCTTTTAACAGATTCACAGAACTGAGATTTGAGAGAAATTTCTGACCTCTTTAGCCGTCCTTTTTTTTGGCAAGATCAGGAAAGTGACTGACGGTAGCACAGCAGGCCTCAGTCTTCACGTGTCCTCACGTTGCAGCAACATTCAGCAAGATAAACCTTCAAGAGAGATAAGAATGGGAACAAACAATGCTTTTATTGCCAGCAGGACAACAATTAGGGAATGTTAAGGACCTGAGAATTTTTGTAGTGGGTTTTTATACATTTATAAGTAACCATGGTAACCACATTACCTCATTTTGGAATTTTACAAAAATATCACAGGGTTTACATTTCCTAGGGGTTTTTAGTACAGTTAATTTTTTTCTTACCCACAATTTGTTTTAACTGTTTCTTCTTAGGTTAGCACTTTGTTCTCCTTTATGAATTTTATAGTTAACTAAGAGGGAAGGGGGTGAGGAGTGAATTCACCTAAAGTTTAAGTGACTTCTAAAATGGAATTAAAAAGAAAATGGAGTCTCTTGTGTCCCATCAGTCACTGGAGATGCACCTGACTCTCCATGCTACAAAAAGGAATGGAGGAGAGAAGGAAGGAGCTCATTCCCACAGAAAAAGGAAGAAGATCCCTCTATTCCTATCTATTCTTTCAATAAAACTGTAAGAGACACTACTGAATATTAAACTATTGTTGTTCCTTTTATCACAAAATAAAAAGCTAGTTCTCCTCTGAAAAGTATACAGGGTTTCATGACATACCCTTTATATATTAAAATCAGCCCTATTCTATCTTCCTTTTTTTCTTTTGCTTCACTTTCCACCTATATCAAAATTCTTTAATTTCATAGCAGTAAGAGGCATCTCAAATCCTTCTTGAGACAATCAGGAAAACAGTAGACTAACAGTTTGTCTATAGAAAGTAGGCTTTGTA
This sequence comes from Ctenomys sociabilis, assembly GCA_004027165.1. NCBI lineage: Eukaryota > Metazoa > Chordata > Mammalia > Rodentia > Ctenomyidae > Ctenomys > Ctenomys sociabilis. The sequence goes on from PVKA01044927.1 coordinate 7,234, forward strand.
CCAGGGATGCAAGGATGATTCAATATATATACATCAATAAATGCAATAAATCACATAAACAGAAGCAAAGACTAAAAACACTTGATCACCTAAATAGGAGCACAAAAAGCTTTTGACAAAATTCAACTGCCTTTTATGATAAAAATGCTGAAGAAAATAGGTATTGAAAAACATTACTTTAATCTGATAAAAGGCATGTATTATAAATCAACTGTCAAAGTATATTAAATTGGGAAAAAGGAAGTTTCCCCTATAAAATCAGAAAAAATACAAGCATTTATATTACCACCACTTGTATTTAATATATTAGCAAGAGCAACTAGGCAATAAAAATAAATAGATAGATAGATAGATAGATAGATAGATAGATAGATAGATAGATGATAGATAGATAGATACATAGATAGATAGATAGATAGATAGATAGATAGATAGATAGATGATAGATAGATAGATAGATAGATAGATAGATAGATAGATAGATAGATGATAGATACAGATATTTTCATTTATATATGTAAAGATAGGGGTGCAGGCCAGTGGTACAATGGATAACATGTCTAACTATGGATAAGAAGATTATTTCGATCCCTGGTTAAACATACCATGCCGGCCCCACCTTCGGGTGAGCTGAGCAGGTGATGGAGTCTGGGCGTGGTGGTGTGCCCCTGTAATCCCAGCACTAGAGAAGTAGAAATCAGGAGGATTACTATCTATGAGTGTGGGCTGCGTAGTGAGACCCTGCACAAAAAAACCCTTAAAAACAGATTATATATGTAAAGATAGAAGTCAAATTATCATTAATTTTTGATATCATGATCCTATACATAGAAACCCAAAAACTTTCACAAATTTTTACTGCATTCCTAGAATTAATAACTAAATCAGCAATGTAGCAGGATACAAAATTAACACAAAAATAAATAATGTTCCTGGACACTAATAATTAATCCACTGAAAAAACTTCAGAAAAAAGTATCATTCACAATAGCACTAAGAAAAATTAAATATTTAGGAATTAACCTCACTAAGGAAGTGGAAAACTTGTACAATGAAAACCATAGTTCTCTGAAAAAGGATATCAAAGAGGACATCAGATAATATAAATATATTCCCTGCAAATGAAACCAATACAATCAGAATGACCATTCTTCCAAAATTGACATACCTTGTAAATATTGTATAGTCTCCCTAGTATAAGAAGCGAAAAGAAGAAATACAAATGGAAACGTACAACAACAACTAAAAACAACTGAGTCAGATAAGGCAAAATGAATGGCATATGCTGCAGGATACTAATCAGCTTTTCTTCTGGATGGTTAACAACCTAAGTTCCCAGACCAAAATTGGAGAAATAGAAGAGCCGCAAGGCCAGCCAACATTTTGGCCCTAGCCTTTCAAGGTCAGTGAAGACTCAGGACATAGGAGAACCTGTACTGCAACATCATGAAACTCAGTTGAGCTCCAAATTTATTGAACAAGGAGATTATGGAGCCACAGAAGAAAGAGACTAATGATCTATAATGTGCCTGGGGAGAGTGACATGGAGAGAAAACTTTCTCTCAGGCTATCACAGAGAGTAAACTGGTCAAGCATTGGCCGTGACTCATCCACATGGATGACACAGACAAAGGATCTACAGAATAATGTACAGGACTACAAGATAAACCCTGAGAGGACTTCACTGACCACATAGGAAATATAAAGTTCATGTGTTGGTATATAAGTCTTGCTCTATCTAGGTCTTAACCATCCAGAAGAAAAGTATAAAAATGAAGTATACACCGCGGGGCCATAATATTAAGTTGAGCTGTAAATGGCTATGGTCGACAACTTCTTCAGATAACTCACTATTGTTGTGGAATGCTGGATTGTGTTGGATTATGTTTTCGAGTTCAGGCACCTAAATGAGTTGAATGACAACGGAGTGCCCATCTCTGACAGGTGTAGACAAAGGAAGGGGTATAGAAAGGAAGAATCATGATGTGTGTGTATGGACAGTACAGTTGGGATAGATAACACTGTGCTTCTACATAATTCTATGAGAGACAAGATTTGCACTAATGGTGGTTGGACAGGATATTACGTCGGTTTCTAGTACTATGGACAACCACTAGGAAAATAACAAGGTAGAAAGTATTAATTATTGAATCTTTGATATAATTCAGGTATGAAAAATAAGATACGCAAATAACTACACTCTCTTAATTTACTGATAAGAGACATACGGTATAATAATGTCTGTAAGTATAATATCATGTATGCACCTCCTGTGATACCAAAACATTATGAAAACAGTTTGCAATGTATTAATTTATCAAATGCATCTTGTCAAGGTGTCTTAAAACTGTCTCATTGATATTTGTACTTCAATAAAACAAAAATAAAGTATAAAATAAAATAAAATAAACTTGCACCCGCATGACCAGCTCTGGCCATTTTCAATAAAGCTACTCTGCCCATTTTCCAACATAAGAAAAAAAATTGACATACCTATGTAATACAACACCAATTAAAATACTAACAACAATATCACAGGACTAGAGAAAACAGATCAAATTCATGTGGAAGCAGAAAGACCTAAAACGCAAAAAGCAATCTTGGGTAATAAGAAGAAAGTGGGCCGGGCGTGGTGGCGCATGCCTGTAATCCCAGCACTCAGGAGGCTGAGGCAGGAGGATTGTTGTGAGTTCAAGACCAGCCTGAGCTACAAAGTGAGCTTAAGGCCAGCCTGAACTGCATAGTGAGACCCTGTCTCAAAATTAAAAAAAAAAAAAAAAAAAAAGAAGAAAGTGGGTTATCTCCATATTCTGTAGGGACTTAAAGATTAGCATATCAAAACTTGATGGGAAATACCTGTTCCATGCTATGCCTAAGATGTTTGATATTCAGACAGATAGTGAGGTTAAACCCAACTGCATATGTTCAAGGTAATAATAAACTTCTCTCCTGGAGGGGTAACAACTCAAGTTTGCAGACCAAAAATTAGAGCAAAAGAACGGCTGCAAGGACAGCCAACATTTTGACCCTAGACTTTCAAGGTCAGTGAAGACTCAGGACATAGGAGATCCTGTACCACAGCATCATGTAACTCAATTGCGTCCCAAATTTTCTGATCAAGGAGATTATGGGACCACAGAGCAATGTGACTGATTATGTAGAGTGTGCCTAAATAAAGAGAGTCACATGGAGAAAAAATATTCTCTAAGGCTTTCACAGAGAGCAAATTGGTCAAGCAATGGCCATGACGCATCCACATGGCTGACACTGACAAAAGATCTGCAAACTGCGGTACAGGGTTACAGGATAAATCCTGAGGGGACTTGACTGACCTTGTCAGATACAAAAAATACATTTCTTGTTATATAGGTCTTGCTTTATCTTGGTCTTAACCATCCAGCAGAAAAGTATAAAATCGAGATATGTAATATTAATATGCTGAGCTGTGAAAGACTCAAGTCAACAACTTCTGCAGATAGCCTACTAGTATTGTGGACTGCTGGACTGTGTTGGATTGTTTTGCTGAATTCATGTACCTGTAGTATCTAGATGCCAATGAAATACCCATATCTGATGGGACTAAACAAAAAAAGGAATACAAAGGAAGGTCCATTCTGTATTTGTAGATACAGTATAGCTAGAATAGCTACTTTCATGTAACTCAATGAGAAGAAAGATTTGTACCAATGTGTTTGGACAGCATTTCCTGTCTGTATCTTGTAATATGGATAACCACTAAGAACATAATGATGCACACAGTATTAATTATTGAAGCTGTTCTATTAATCAGCTTTGAAACTGTCTTATCGCTATTTGCTTCTCAATAAAAGAAAAGAAAAAAAGTGGGAGGCATTACAATCCTGGACATGGACTTGTATTACAAAGATACTGTGATTTGAAAAAAAAATCAGCATGGTACTGGCACAAAAACAGACAATAAGGTTAATGGAACTGAATAGAGGATGCATAAACAACTGAAAAGCACTTTCAACTACTTATTCTTTGACAAAGGGGCCCAAAACCTTAAAGAGGAAAGATAGGTTTTTTAATAAATAAATGAGTGGCCAAGAATACAGTTCAGTGGCACAGCACCTGCCTTTCTTTCCTTTCCAAAAAAGGAAAGAAAATATTAAATAAATAAATAGTTCTATGAAAACTGGCTATTCACATACAAAAGAATCAATCTCTAACCCATCAATCACCACATTCTAAACCAAAATCAAAATGAATCAAGAACTAAATGTGAAAAACAGGGCCAGGAGATGGCTCAATGGGATAAGTGCTTCCCTGGCAAGTGCATAAGGGCCTGAGTTCAATCCCTGGTTCCACCAAAAAAAAAAAAAAAAAAAAAAAAAAGAACTAAATGTAAAAAACAAAACATTTGTCCTGCCTGAAGAAAAAATATAGACTCTCTCTGAGATTTGCTGTCCAGAAGCTGGAATGTAGCAACATGAGGAAGAAAAAGAGGAAAGTGGATCCCTGGGTCCCAGCAAGGATTTGAAGCAAGAATTCAAGCCACCAGGGGGAGTGAAAAGAAGGACCTCAGTGCAGAAGGAGGGGGCCAGCAGAACTTTCTGCCTGTGCCTTGACTCACTGCATGGGACGGCCAGCTCAAACCCACAGATGCAAGCAATCCCAGAAGCCTCCACAGAAAACTGCACCAGTCGAACGCAGCAGTGGACCCCACAGACTGTAGGGGCTGGTGAGTTCTTCGGGTTCTGACACTGCCCAGAAGAAAATTATTGGCTGGTAACAAATTCGAGGAAGGGCCAATTAAACTCAGAACTCAGAGAAGCTGTGGACTAGCTCCATCTAGTGGCTCCCAGTATCAAGGTAAGGGAGAAATGAGTGCAACTTGATGAAAGGTCCAGGAGGCAAGTCCAAGCTAGTAGGAGGCACACGGAGTGTTGCAGGATGAACACATCCAGCTCCAGCCTCACAGCCAGAAAGCACTCCAAACTTATGTGGAACTAAAGGTTCAGGCTTGCTGGTATTACCCATTACCCCCCTGAAAATCAAAGGCTGGCTTGCTGGGATTAATCAACACATATCTGACTCTCTTTGCCAAGCTGTCTCCCAATGATAGCAGAGAAATCCCTGAAATAGAGATTATTTTCTTTTCTTCTTTTTTATTTTGTTTCTTGGTTTTGTTGTTGTTGTTGTTGTTGTTTTCATTTTTTTCCTTGATTGTTTGCTCTTGTTCTTCTGTATGTGAACACCATTTGTGATTTTACTTTTTTTAATAAAAAAATGTTTACTTAGAAGCATTCAGAATGTCAACAAAATTTGCAACTATTTTTTGAAATTGTAGAGTGGTATTCAGTTAACAAAACAACAGTTATTTTGTATGAGCTGCATCAGAAACAACTGAAGATGAAAAACTGCCATCCCCATATATAGCTAATTTGTGCTGTGAGCCAACAAGAACATGCTTTAAATTTCCATGCCAATTTACAAATCCCGATACTATACTCTGGTTTCTCTTCAGATTGTATAAATCTTTTGCCTTTTACAAGCCCCCATACTATACCAGGCAATGTTAGTGGCTACTGAAAATATCACCAGGACAGGGCTATCTAAAGACATTTAGTAGTGTGCTAATTATACAAAAAAAGACACTGTACAGTTTTTAAAAAATCTTACACAGCCTTACATTTCACTTATTTTTCCCACAAAAGTAGTGAGTTGTGTACAGAGGTGCTTTATAGACAAGGAAAAAAAACTGCACTGGGACCAACTTATTCATTATCATCCCTTCTTCATCCTCCTCATCGTCTTCATCTTCTTTTTCCTTCTCTTCATCCTCATTTTCCTCATCCTCCTCCCCTGCCTTCTTTTTCTTGCTTTTTCCAGCCTTGAAGCCTCCCTTTTTTGCAGCATCAGGTTTTCCTTTAGCCTGGTAGGCAACTTAGCAGCCTTCTTCTCATATGGCTTCTTGTCATCTCTGCTGCAGTAATTTCTCTAAGTTTCCTTCTGACATCACCAATCGAGAGGCCAAGATGTTCTCCTTTGATCTTTGGGTGATACTCAGAACAAAAGAAGGCCAAAAGAGACCTCTTGAGCGTATTGAGATCCTTGAACTTTTTATTGTTTCTCCTTTAGGAGAAATACAAGTTTTCATTTCTCTTTGATAATGAGCCTTCTCTGCTTTTGCCATGTCTTCCAATTTTCCTTTCTCCTTAGCAGACATGGTCTTCCACCTCTCTGAGCACTTCTTAGAAAACTCTAAGAAGTTAACTAAAGCATCTGGATGCTTCTTGTGCTCCTCTTGGTATGTTGCACAAAGAATGCATATGATGTCATCCTGCCTTTTGGTTTCTTAGGATCTCCTTTGCCCATGCTTACTTGTTTTCCCCAGTGAGGTACAGAGTCACCCAGTGCCCCTTTGGCTCTCACATGCCAAGGATCTGTACCTACGGAGCTCAGTGTACTCTATTTGTAATTTAATTGTGTAATTGTTATTCTGTTCTTGTTTTCAGTTCTTTCTTCTCCCTTTCCATTACTTCACCAGGATCTCAAAGTTGTGTAATCTTTCTTTGTCCTCCAGACTGGTTTCTAGTATCTTCTCTTTTTCCATTTCTCTGTTTTTTACAAGCCTCTCTTAAATTTTCTCCTCTGAGATCACAATATTAAGGGCATATTTACAGTACACAATTTTCTGGTGTATTTAATATTTTGTTATATAACCCAGAAATATACTTATTACAGTTACTAGTTAGCATAGTTTGTCATTTTCTAGGCTTTGATAGATTTTACTGTTACTGTTGATCATGCCACTTTAGCCAGTCATTGTTCTAATCAATTGTTCTTCCTGTTTTGCTAAGATTGAGATTTTTTTCCCTCTGAATTTAGGGGAACTTAAGGTTCAGGCTTCCTGAGATTACTATGGCCATAACCAATACTAGAGGCCAATGCTAGAGAACCAGGGACTGGGATGAATAAGAACTTCTCATTTCCAATAATTAAAAACATAGGATCTTGCAGCAGACTTAAAACCAAAAACCAGCTACATCTGGAAAAAAAAATCTCTGAAAAGTAGTGATTTTATAACAAACCTCAATACTATCAGTAAAGCTACTTACCATAAAGAATTTACAGGCATCAAAATAATTAGGAAATAATTAGACACTTAAGCAAGATGCAATCGTCATGTCACTGAAGGTAAACAGATGAGGCAAGGAGATGGAACAATTTGAAAGCAACCCGCATGACTGCTCTGAAGTGGTAACAGCAGAAGTAACAAAGCAGATGAATGAGGATGTAGAAAAAAATCAAATCAAAAATAATTTATCAGAAAGCTACAGAGATGGTGACCATAATGAAAGACATGCTGAGTGGGTCTAGACCATAAAAAGGTATTTTTAAAAAGTGGAGAAGCCCAGGAAAATTATTGAAACTATGAACACCCAAGGAAGAATTTCCTAAGAAATGGAATCCATGCAGTGAATTCAAGCAGATATCCAGGAGATTAAAAATTCCACTGAAAGCAAATGCAGCACCATGAGCCAAAGTGGGGACAGAATATCAGATAAAGAAGACAGGATTGTGGTTAGAGATCATGAAAAGAAACAAATAACAATGCACAATGAAAAATCAGTTGCTCGATTATGGAAAGAAAAATAATATAAGATTGATCAGAGTCAGTGAAAAGGCAGGAGATGGGGCAAATGACATAAAAACCCTCTTCACAAAAATCATGGCAAACGAACTCCTAAGCAGAGAAAAAGAATTGGAGATACAGATAAGTGAAATATATAGAATCCAATTAGCCATGATCAAGAACTCTACACTAAGACATACAATAGTCAAAATTCCAGAAATTCTATACAAGAAAAGAGTATAAAAAACTGTTAGAGAAAAAAAAAATCAAAGTCTATCAGAATCACATGAGACTTCTCAACACAAATCCTCAAGTCAAGGAGAGCTGGGAGAGACATATTTAAATCCCTAAAGAAAATAATTTCCAGCCCACATTTATGTAACCCACAAAACTATATTTTAAAATTAACGCAAAATTTCATGACAAATAATACCTGAGGAAATTTATGAACACCAAATCAGCACTCCTAAATTCTCAGCAGGATTTCCAGAAATAACAAACACTGCAGCTTTGTGAACCCCCAACAGAATGAATCCACCACACAGGCAAGTAATTAAAAATGGGGGTGGGGGGACAAAAGGGAACCAATAACAGGAAAATGACATGACAAGGATAAGTCAATATATCAGTTATAATCATCAATGTAAATGGTCTCAATTCACTGATCAAAATAAACAGAATGGTAGAGAGGATCAAGAAGTAAGATCCAACAATATACTACATACAATAAATGCATTTAATCCAAAAATTAATTCATATACTGAAAGTCAAAGGCTGGAAAAGCATATTTATATGACAGGAATCCTGCAAAAAGCAGGGGTTTGCAGACAAAATGGATTTCAAGCCAAGACTGATTAACAGAGTCAAAGAAGGTCACTCTATTTTTATAAAGGGAACAATTCAAGAAGAAGTGATAACAATCATATAAATATATATGTAGCAAATACCAGCATATCCAACTATATAAAGCAAATATTAATAGACATTAGATGTAAAATAAGCATTATGGGCCTGG
>PVKA01044928.1:0-15847 GCA_004027165.1 Ctenomys sociabilis
GCATGGATCCTTGTGTGTATTTGTTTCAGATGTCCATAGATCAAACTGACTTATGATTGCTGCATAATAAGGAATTAAGTGAATAAAGTTATCTGGTATTTATCCATTTTCTTCATGATGGACATTGACATCTTTTCTACCTCTTTGCTACTAGAAGCAGTCATGCACTGTATATCTTTTATATGTTTACTTAGAAGTGGATGTTCATCCTGCTGAAGGAGAAATCTGTATCCTCTAGGAGACAAGCATATTCAGGTTTCTGGGCTGCTCTTCTATTGGTCTTCCTGAGCCGAATCTCTCCACTTCTTTCGACAACCTCACCGAAATTCAATCTTCTCATACTGTATCACTTTTAATTAAAAAATAGCTAAGTTATTTTAAATAGTTTGTCTTTTTTCATTGCTCCCACCTTTTGTTGAGTTGCATTTTCTCTTTGTGGACTGCTGCCGCTCTGCATAGTGCATGGGCCACCACCACCACCGCCACTGGCCTGAAAGCAGTTCCCACAATGCTCTCTGACAAGACCACTGGCTAAGCAGCTGTTCCCTCCTTCCCTAAATTCTACCCACCTCTAAGTGGCAACAGAAGGCACAAACCTACATTATGGATGAAAGCCAGCACAAGTATGGTTTCACAGTGTTCCTTTGCATTTAGTTATGACCCCTGGCAGGGAAGCTGTATGTCTTTCTGCCCTTTAATTAAATCAAGGACAATTTAACTGTTGAGGACACGATTCACAGCATCATTAAAAATCTCTCCTAAAAGCACCAAAATAGCAAACTCCCCTCAAGTCTCAGAGATCAGAACAACTGTAAGCATCAAAAACAGAGCGATGCTTCTGAATGGAATAGTCTGATAAATATCTTAGACCTGGGTATGATCCTCTGGCAACTCCCGTTCAGATTTCATGAAAGCCAGGGAATTCAGAGGAAAGCTTTCTGCACCTCTCTGTGAAAAGCACCTTCCTAGACTGAGGCAGTGTTTTCCACACACTCAGAGTGTGTGTTTGTGGGCAAGTGTGTGCTCTGGTTTTGTTTGTTTGTTTGTTTGTTTGTTTTTTCAAGTTTGCAAGTAGTTTTCTTTTTGGCGCACGTCATGGTAATATACTGTACCTGCTTGCAGGAAGTGAGGGATAATAAAACATAGGTAGCCTTTGGAAATAAGAACTGAGTATTTGTGCAGAAATTGCCACTTACTAGCTATGTGACCTCAGATGTGCTCTGCAAAATGAAGCAGTAGTTCTACTTCTCAGTGCTGCATGGACTGAACAGCCTGTGTACAGGCTGGTGGCTACCGGGTGGTAGACCTACTTAATAGCTTCAAACCACCTAGTCAGCACTCTGCCAGAAGTCCCTACCTACTTCGTCCAGATTCAACCAGGACTTTAGCAAAGTTAGACTGAGAGGCCCGAGGATTGGCAGACGGGGCTCTGAGGAGTGGAATCTGCAGACCTCACATTCCTCCTGCCGCTTAGCTCCTAGAGAAGAGAAGCACCACTCCAGTTGCTATTCATTATTAAATAATGTGATCACACCAAACTGTTATTATTATTATTATTATTATTATTATTATTATTATTTATTCATTTATTTCACTTTCCAGATGAGACTTCTGAAGTCTGGAACAATGAGGGATTTTTTTTTTTACCTATCATTATTTTATTTTGATTTTGCAAGAAATCTAGAGATGATATAATGAATACAGAAAGATGTGCAATAGTTATTGTGTAAACTCTACTTGCGTAAGGAGATTTTGGTGTCCAAGGGAATCCTGGAACCAAAACCCTTTGTGTACTGGGGTCAAATTTACTTGAGAAACTTGTTTTGCCTTGTCACAAATATATTAAGGAGAAGGCTGGACATGGTGGCGCATGCCTGTAATCCCAGCACTCGAGAGGCTGAGGCAGGAGGATTGTTGTGAGTTCGAGACCAGCCTGAGCTACAAAGTGAGCTTAAGGCCAGCCTGAACTGCATAGTAAGACCCTGTCTCAAAAAACCAAAAAAAAATAAAAATAAAAATAAAAAAAAAAAAAAATATATATATATATATATATTAAGGAGACAGCATACATCTTAACAATTGCTTCAATTCTACAGCTATTCATAATTTGCTACACCATTACCATTGCATATAGTTATTTTGAAGCATTAAGTAAAGTGGGTTAAAGTAAGCCTGTAACATACCCAAGGAACACCTTCTGATCTTACATATGCAAATTACCTGCCCATGTAGTCTTTTCCCTTTCATTTCGAAGTTACCCATCTGAAACCACAACTCAAGGGCTTATTATGGTCCAAAGAGTAGTAAGCACATGATATAACTAGGTAACTAGGACCAGTAGATTGATAGATGATAGATAGATAGACAAACAGACAATCAGATGGCACAGAAAAGAAACTGCAATCCTAAAAATGCAGTCCCTTAAGAAGTAGCATTATTATGATAAACTCCTTCTTTGGAAAAGTATCTTTTCCATCGCTGATATCAGAGAATAAATTATATTGTATACCACCTTTAAGTAAGAGGCAGTAGAATGCAACGTCCTACTTAGTACAAATGAGTTCCACTTAATACAAATAACTACAGACAGACCACTCCCACAAATTGATTGCCAGTTAAACGTAGTTTTTTGTTTTGGTGGAACCTGAGATTGAACTCAGGTCCTTGTGCTTGCCAGGCAAGCACTTATTCTACTGAGCCATCTCCCCAGCTCCATAAATGTAGTTTTAATACATAGATTAATAATGAAGGGTCACACACTAAAGCCAACACATATGTCTAGCATTTCAGTCTAAGCTTTTCCACATATACAAGTGAAATCAGTCACAAGGCATAGTCTAACAGAAATCAGGGTTAGGTATTTTTACAGGCATGAAATTTCACCTTACATACTGAAGTCATCATACATACAGGGCAAAGTCAGCTTTTAACTTTTAAAACATTGCTATAATTGAATATTGAAACAATGACAACATCGAGTAGTGAGCACACAATGATTCAAGTCCCTAGTGCACCCACTACTGCACACTAAATGCCACGTAGTATTATTGACTGACCTCATTTAAGAGGTCTGACACTGCACAACACCACTGGGACAATGGTCTCCATCCACATAGGCTTCTCCATTATAATGGCACTGTCTTGCTTGATGTGGATCAAAGTCCACCAGTTCTACCTGTTCCATTTCATCAGCCTTTTCTACTTCCTTCCACTTAGGTAAGAGTTTCTCCAGTGAAGAGAGTTTATCAGGAGAAAGCTGTTTTCATAAAAGTTCACCTTAAATTTGATGACTAGGTGACCCTTTCCATATGGTCCAAGACAAATTGCCATGCCTTCAATTGGCCTACATTTGATGTCTCTGTGCTTGACAAATGGACCTGGAAAAGAGGTCATGACATCATTTGGTTGTCAACAGTGGATGTTGGCTTTTGGAAGCCACACAGTGCTTCAACTATATATATATATATATATATATATATATATATATATATATATATATATATATGTTCATACACATGAAAAGGTCTTCTCCTTGTCAAGTAAAAACAGAATAGTCCCTTCTGATCTAACACAATGATAATATTTCCTGGCTCCAGTCCTGGTTCTTGGTCTCCTTAACCACAGAATGTTATCATCTGGCCATCTTTCATGGTTTTGTCAATATGAACTTTCTATTGAGAATGTAGCTCAGTGGCACAGCACCAGCAAAGGCAAGCTCCTAAATTCAATTCTCAGTTAAAAAAAAAAAAGAAAGAACTTCTAGAATCTTCTATCTTCCTTCTGTAGTAGCATTTACATCTATCTTTAGGGCTGATCTGTTCCCCATGGCCCTGGCACTCCATGCACACAAACTGAATTTGCCGAACCATTTTAGGTCCTGTAAGGTCAATTCTCATCTGCATTTCAGTACACTGGCGCTTGGGACAACACTTCACAGTTCCTTTCTTACCACTTCAGCCTTCACATTTGTCACCAACCACGTTCTTTTGCAGAGCCAGTTTCCTTGAGGCACCATTATATAAATCTTCTAAGGTAACTGAGAGTTGATGAACCACACTGTTACCACTCTTTCTCTGGATCTTTTTTCCTCATCTAAAAAACATATCAAGGTTATCTGTGTGGGAGCTCACACCGACACTTTCTCCACTCTCCTTAATTGCCTGTTCTCCTTTGTCATGTAATTCCCTTTTCTTGGCATCAGAAAGAACTTCATAAACTTGGGAAATCTGTTTAAACTTTTCTCCACTTGGATTATCAGGGACCTACTTCAAAGCCAGTTTCCTGTGAGACTTTTTCAGCTCTTCTTGGATGACACTGGGTTTGATCCTCCTTTTCAACACTTTCTACAGGTGGTAAGAGGGCTGAGCCTGAGTGGGTGAAGCAGGAAAGAGCACCCAGCCCTGCTCAGGTCGAGCAGCTATTGCTCCTCTACCTCTCAGCGCATTCTGGAAAGTTCTGCCAGTAATCTTCCAACAATAATCTTAGGGCTAGGGAGATCGTTCGACGGTCTAAACGCCTGCCTGGCAAGCACAAGGACCAGGGTTTAATCCCTGGTACCGCATGCCCTGCAGACCATGGAACCCTGGTGTGCCTTGCTGGCCCAAAACCAGGCATGGCAGCACACACCTGTGATCCCAGAGCTGGGAAGGCTGAGACAGGTGGCTTACCACTAGTCTGATTTTTGTAGCAAGACCTTGTCTCTGACTCCAAAAACAACAACAACAACAAAAAAATAAATCTCAAGGGGAAGATTCCAGGATATCACTCCAGGACTGGGCTTTATGCATTGCGAGGTCCGCTTGTTTTCCTCCAGTATTTCAGTGTGTAAACTGAAGTAAGCAGGGAAGGGGTGGGGCTCATTATTCGCTTTCCCTACTGGTTTATATACCAAAAAAATTATTGGAGAAGGATAAGAACTTAAATAACATCTAACTAAGCTTTGCATGCCCTTCAATTCCTTGCAGAGAGCAAGGGGCTCCTGGTGAGAAGAGGTCAGACGCAGCCTGTGCCCGCCGCTGGGCGCTGCCTCTCAGCTCCAGCCCTGACTCCCCTCCTCCACCCTACGTCACTGCAATGGCTACATAATATTTCACTGCATGATACCTGATACCCAGTAACTGAAACAAATTGACAAAGAGGCTGATTCCTGTTGCAAGATTAATCCTGCACGTCTTTAATAATGCTATGTTCCCAAAGTGTTGGGTTACTTACACTCTCATTCACAGGTATAAAAAAAAAAAACTATTGTGGCTGACTGTCCTGAACACAGCATGTTAACAAATCTCTTCATGTTTGCCCATCAAATAGGTCTAAAAAGTGTTGCCATGCTTTTATCTGTGATCCCAGAACTATGACTGAAGCGCTGTGCTTGTTTTGATTACCCACATTTATTTATCTTTCCATCAGCACACCAGTGGGAAGGGAGGACGGGTCCAGAGGTTGTGGCCACCCACCGTGCACCTGACGCCCATCTGGGCCCCCTGGGCCAAGGGTTGCTAACCACAGCACACTTGCCAGCTGCTGTTTATCGCCGGTGCAGCTCAGGGGCCTTGCAATACTGGCTCTCTTCCTAATCACCTCCAGCCACAGTTCTGATGTCTTTATTTTTCGTGCCCATTTCCTTAAGGGCTGAATCGCTCGCTGTTTGCCTATTAATTTCTAACTTAACTGCCTATAATAATGATGCTTCCTATGCTGCCACCGTATCCTGTAGAGACATGTTTTTAACATCTCATTGTACTCGAGCAAGTGAGCCTCAAGGGAAGGGGTTTGCCCAGCAGCAGGTCAGGATAACTAAGCTCCCAGATTGGACCATGCGTTTCCTCCCACAGCTGGGCAGCCCCTCCCATCTTCCAAAGAGGGTTTTTGAGCAGTCACTTTGCTTCTGCCACTCTTCCGCACGTTTCTTTCAAATTTTTAAAGGAAGCCAATGCGCACACTGAGAGAAAGATCTCATAACCCTCAGCATCGACCTTTTCAATAACGTGGATAGACACAGCCCTGCGGAGACGGTAATCCAGGCTGCCCAATCTGCTCTCAACAGGGGCTGCAACTCCACCCACGTCCCGCCCGCCCACTGAGTGTAGTGGAGCACCTCTCCAGCAAGCCCACAGACACCTGTAACCAAGCATGTGCCTAGAGACCTGGCACAGCCAGGTGCCACGGATGGGGGAAAAAAAAAAAGTTTTCCACCAATAGCTGCCAAGGAACTTAGGTTTATTTAGATCAGCGTCTGCCACCAAGGAGGACAGCGGGCGAATTTCCGAGGGGGGAACCAGGTCAACAGGGAAGACATTGGGGCGTTTTGTAAAAGTCTGAGACAGGTCAGGACAGCACATTCTCCAAAGAATCCGGATCACGCAGCACTCTGCGCATCTCTACGGAGTGCCAACATAGATACGTGCTTCAGCTCCAACTATGAGAAGACCAGTTTTCGGGACTGTTAGCGTCAGATAGAAAGTGATCTAGAGATGGGTCAGGACTCCTTTGGAGGATAAACGGGCCTTAGATCAGGAAGTTTTTGCAGTCCTACCAGGCGCCTATGAGAATTGGGCTTTTAACTGGATGTCCTCTACGCGTCAAACGCTGTCACAGGAACTGGCCGTTGAGATCTGCATCGCTCCCGCGCGCGCGAAGGGCAAGCCCGCGCAGCCCGGCGCGGTGCGGGGCGGAGCCGGGTGGCCGCGTCCCGGAGCCGTCCCGGCGCTGACGCCCCCGCGGCCCGGCTCCGCCCCACCAGCCTCGGGCGCCGAGCGCTAGCCAATCCCGGGTCGGGGCGGAGCCCCGCGGTTCCGCCTCGCGCCCGGTTTTCCGGGCCCGGTGACCCGCGGGACGCAGCGCTTGGCCGCCCGCACCGCCCAGGCCCGCGCCATGGACCCCGCGGTGGCCGAGCAGGTGAGCGAGGCGGTGGCGGCGAAGATGCTCCAGTACCGGCGAGACGAGTCCGGCTGGAAGAGCTGCCGAGAAGGAGTGAGTGGGGAGCCGGGCGGGAGGGGTGTCGACTTTGCCCCCGAGGGTCCCGGGCCCCAGGCCCCGCCTTTCCTCCTGCTCTGGAAGCGGACGGAGAGCGACGCCGTGGGGCCAGTGGGGGCCTCCCGTGCGCGGTGGCCCCGGGAGCGGGGCTGGTGGTGAGGCTGGGGCCGCCGGGCTCGGAGCGCGCCCCCTGCTCCCCCACCTGCGCGCCCGCCGCCGCTGGAGTCCTAGGGTGACAAGAAACATGTTCCGTACTGGACGCAGTTTTGAGCAAATTGCTTGAGGAAACGAATGCGTGGTGGTCGTGAGGGTGACCTGAACGCCCCCCGCAGCCGTGGAGCCCGCCGGGTAACGAAAGGCACTTTTTCTCACCGCGTCAGCGCTGGGGTTCTCCCGCTGTGCGGGGTGTGGGTCCGGGCCTCCGAGAGAGAAACACGTCTTCTGCAGAGGTAGAGACTGAGCCAGGAGTTCCCCAGCGCCCGGCCAGCTCTAAGATTGTGCTCTTCTGTGCCTTTTCACAGCACGGAGTTGCCGTTTCCTGGAGGCCATCCACTGAGTTTGCAGGCAGCCTGTAAGTGCACATCCTGTTCCAAGTTTGAGAGAGGCCACACCTGGGTGCCGCTGAGTTTGTTTCCTGAAAGCCTCCAATTCACCCTGCACCCTGTGATTCTGCTCTACAGGTGTCTTACAAGTCACCAGCTTCTATCCTCAACTCAATCATTTCCAACCTTTGAGAATGCTTATGACCCACTTCAAAGCCCCAGGGGAGAAAGGCCGGGCTCTTCAGCTCCCGTGCTGCCCACCAGTACTGAAGAGCTGTGAGGGACCCGGCATGGTTGTCCTTCCTAGGTTTTAAAGTAAGAAGTGTGACTGTTGCCTGGGGCCCAATTCGTGTCTGTGTTCCAGGTACCGAGGAGAGGGGATTCTGTGTGGTACCCCAGAGGAAGTGTGGGACTGCATAAAGCCAGTAGCTGGGGGCTTGCGAGAGAAGTGGGATGAGAACGTGACCAGTTTTGAAATTATTGAAAGCATCACCAACGTAAGTTTCCCCCAGTTTCTCTTCCATGGACAGCGTCTATGCTGCCACTGTGGGAACCTGAGTTTAGCCCCTCCCGTAGGGACTGTGGCATCTTTGGCAGGAAGGGTGCCCTGCATATAGGTGGGAGACAGGAGACAACAGGAGACACACGCACGCACGCACGCGCACGCGCGCGCGAGTATAGTAGCTGATGAGGAGAGACAGTGCCTGGATATCCAGGACAAGAGTCAGTGCTCAGCTGCAGCCCCTCAGCTCTCCCTGACAGAGAGACCCTTGCCCAGGTGTCAGGCAACATCTTCTGGATTAGCATTTCTTTGGCTAGAGTGGACTCCATCAAGAGACTAGTCCTATCCACCAGAACTTTCTTCCGTGATGGGAGTGTTCCATTGCTGCTCTGTCCAACATAGTAGTCATGTACCCTATGTGGCATGGAGCATTAGAAGGTACCTAGTTTGAGGAAATGAATTAATCTTATTTAATTTCAACTAATTTAAATAGCCACATGGAGCTCTTGGCTCCCATAGTAGACAGCTTAGATGTTCATAAGCATGCCCTAAGATCCTCTGTAACTAAGACCTGGCTTCATTTTGATTACAGATGCTCAGGGGAAAGAAAAATCATGGTCAAAACTAATAAGCAAGGTGTCACTGGCAAAGCACTTGCTGACCTATGTGGTCTGAATGGTATCTTAGTTCTGACCTCTCAAGAGCACCTACTGGGTGCTTACATAGGTAATGATGTGCAGCCTCACAAAGTAGCTCCCGTAGGAGAGACTGTGGGTTCCAGGCATTCCAAATCCTAACCCAGAAGCCACCTGTTGGTCGCTCAGCTCAGGTGTTTATGGTCAGTGTTTCCTGAAGCACAGGTGCGTATCCCTGGGGTGGAGAAGGGCACTTCAGCACCTTCACAGTCAGAGCTGAAATTAGATCTCATAGTAAGGAAGCTGCCCTGCTTCAACTCCCTCAGGTGCTGCTGTGTACTAGTGGCTTATCTTTGTAACAAAACAAATAGCTGTCCTCATGCTCAGAATTAGAATCTGGCAATCCTTTGTATATACATTTTGCACTTGCCTAAAATTTATGGCAGGTGATTCTCTGGGACAGTTTCAATACTTAAATAGCTTCGTTTAAGATTTTTTTTTTTTTATGCATTTAACCAAATAACAAGGTAGGTAAAATTTAAGGTAGTACGCAGATATTTGTACACAAGTAGTTGAAGCTGAGGAAGTTTAGGTTAATGTGCTTTAAAACCAAATTACAGCTGTAACAACAGGACGGCCATATCTAGAATTTTCTTACTTGAGTCTTTTTAGCACATTATCCTTCCTTTGTCTTGGTACAATGACTGGTGGGGATGGGAGAGTGAAAATCTTAGGAAATTACAGGCTGATACAAGTGGCTGCCACAGTGACAATTCAGCAGTGAGCGATGGCATTTATTGGTTCCTTCTGTGGGTGCTACAAAGAGGTAGTTTCTTTAAGTGAAACCCTGGGGTGAAAACTGTTTGACAGGGGTAAAGAGAAACCTGGCTTCGTAGAGGTCAGTAGGCCTACCAGGAGCCAGCTGGCAGGACCCCCATTCTCCCCACCCCTGCTCCAGAGTGCCACCTGTAGAAGGCAAGCACCTCATTGCCTGTGAGGCCCCAGGAAGGAAGCTTTCCTTGCTGCTGCCTTACAAGCACCTCACTTTCCCAGCTTGTTGGGGTGCAGGATGGCAGGGACTCACTTGTGCTAAACTCTCATCTGGACTCAGCTGTCCACGCCATCTTGGCTAGCTTGCCACCTGCTGCATTGGCTACCCCTGTGTCCCTGGACGGGGCTGATGCCTCCCAGGAGCCCCTGCCCTGGCACTGTGTGTCCCACCCCGTGAGCTTCCAGGGGAACATGGGAAGCCCCACTTCGCATGTTTTTGCTTGCATACCTGTGATGGAATTCTGAGAAATTAGGCATCACCCCCCCATGTGTAGTTGACTCTAACGTTAAATTGACAGCAACATTTTCACAAGGCGCAAAGCAGGGCAGTATTGACATGTATGAAGTCTCAGGTTTTTGTTTTGTTTTGCGGTACCAGGGATTGAACTCAGGTCCTTGTGCTTAACAGGCAAGTGCTTATTCCACTAAGCTATCTCCCCAGTCCCTAGTGTCAGTTTTGAACACTCCAATAGCACGATTTTTAGTCACCTCTAAATAACAGGTGAACTCGTGTTTAATGTTACCTGTTTTAAAAATACATGAGTAAGTTTTTCTTATTCAGAAATTGTGTATAATGATTTTCCTTGAACTCAAATTTCCATCCCACATAGCCCACTAGATTTTAATAAGATTATGTATGCTACTTCTTGGAAGTACTCATCTTGTATCATAGACATGCCCACAGATGGATACTATTTTTTAAAAAACGTGCATTTCCCTTGACTGTAAGACTTTGTTAAAAGTGGGATTAAGATATAATTTATTAAAATAACATGATTGCAAATTTTGATGAAGAATTTTTCAGCACAAAGAGAAAAATGTTTCACATCTCTGGAGGAGGGGCTGGGGAGATGGCTCAGTGGAATAAGCACTTCCCTAGTAAGCACAAGGGCCTGAGTTCAATCTCTGCTTCCACCAAAAAAAAAAAAAAAAAAGACTCTGGAGGAGATAAACAGCACAAGGAACCCTTCCCACTGCTCCTTGCTATCCAGGAAGTTTGTATTTACAATCCCATGCAAAAGATAATGGAATTCTAGAGAGTTAATTCCAACCTGCCACTCGCAATGCAACCCATAGTATAAATAAAGGCACAATTAAATATCTAAAATGATGGGGAGCCAAGGGGGTCCTGAGTCCAGCTAGGGTCAAAGGCCTTGACCCAGTGCCAAACCAGGGTTTTATGAATTTGTAAAGAAGGGAGTGTCTTGAGGATGAGTGACTGTGAGAATGGCAGACAGAATCTGAGTGCCAGGAGCTGGGCCAGGTGGAAGGCCCCGGTATTTGCCTCTGCAGTATGCAGAGAGACGGAATGCAGAAAGGATAATTTGCATAACACACTTCAGAGTGATAGCTAATGTTTCGGGGTCAGTGCTTTAGCTCTGATGTGTGATTTTTATGTTCTGGGAAGTCATGGCCTCTTACTCAAGGCTGTATCCCAACTGACAGCACAGAGCCTGGCTCTCCCTTCCACCCAGCTCACATATGTTTTCTTGGGAGCTACCGGACAGGGTAACACTCACCTTTCACCTTGCTTCGAAGAGCACACATCAGCACCTCGGCTGACTGAGCTACATTGCCTAAAGCCCATTGAAGGGATAAGGAAAAGTCCTAGCCAGCTCTGTGCATGTCAGTACATGGAAATAGGGCCAGGTTTGGCCAGAATGGAGAGAATTGTTCTTTCAAGGAGAGTCATCTGGGTGATTCTCTGTAGCCTTTGTCCTAATTCATGTGTCTGTGGAACAGAAGACTTCTCACCAAAGGGACACACCTTCACAGGAGACCAGCCGCAGAAAATACTCTGGAGAGCTGGGGTTTGCCAGAAGGAAGGGAAGGGAGCAGTAGCTCTTCATAATTTAGTAGAGACGTGGAGAAGGGGCCCTTCCCCAGTGTGATTTGGAAATGTGTCAAACGTTCTGATTCTGATATGAATGATAGACAAATGGGTGGATGCACAGGACCAACCACGCTCCCCCAATTTTATTGCATTTGTGTCATGCGGGGTTTCTTACCAGTATCCTTTTTCTCTTGGGCTCCAGATACCATCTCTTGGCAGTGACACATGTGGAACGACAGTCCTGGGTAGAGTCTGTAGGGCTACTATAAAATCACTCCTGCTGTTCCTACTACAGAACATTAGAACACACAAAAAACAAAATTGGCCAAACCCCGTCTTGGAGCAGACTTAAAGAGAGAGGAAAACAAGGAAGGTTAACCCTGGGTGTAGTGCATGGGTTAAACATCATGTTCATTACCCCTGATTGTTGTGACCTCCCCAGGGAATCTTCCAGCCTGGCACAGTCCCACTGGCTGAGTCTCCCTGGTCTGCGGGCAAGGATTCCTATGCCCATTTATAAGCAGGAGAGAAGGCCTGCCTGTGGGTGCAGCCTTGTCCCAAGATGCTTAGAAATGGAGAGGAAGCTGATCCCAAGTACACCTGCTGAAAAGTTCCCAAGTGTCCCCGGTCAAGTGGCCACAGGGCCACTGTCCTGTCAAGGGGTCCTGTTACCCAGGCTCTGGAGCACGAGGTGGGGCAGGGAGGAGAGGCGTGGCCCTCAGACACACAGGGCCCCTTGCTTTGGCAGACGTTGCACGTGAGCAGGACCTCCACGCCCTCGGCCGCCATGAAGCTCATTTCTCCCAGGGACTTTGTGGACTTGGTGCTGATCAAGAAATACGAAGATGGCACCATTAGCTCCAATGGTGAGTTGTGTCCAAGTGCCGCTGGCTGTGCAGGGCCATGCTGGGCTCTCCATACCCTGGAGCCCCTCGAGGACAGTCAGCCAGCAGAAGCCAGCCAAGAATTCACTCGCCCTGGGTCCTTCCCTTGGTGCTTACCTGGCCTTGAAGGGGCTGATGGGCTTCTGTGCCCAGGGCTTGGGCAGGAGAGCCTCACAGTTTGTCCCATAGATGTACTGGTCACCAGTTGGTAGTGGCCCGTGCCATCCTCTGAGCCTGTCTAGGGGGATAAGGGATACTTCCTTGCTTCTGATGGCTGAGATTTGAGATAGGCACATTCCTCCTCCCAGCCCCAAAATTCCCATTCTGGAATGTTCATCTCTCTACTAGTCTTATAAGCTGGGTGAAGTCGTATGCAGGAGTGTATTTGTGTGTGTGTATGTGTGTGTGTCTGTGTGTGTGTATGTCTGTGTCTGTGTTTGTGTCTGAGTGTGTATGAGTGTATGCATGTGTGTGCATGAGGAAGTGTAAAGTCCACTGGGAAGTAGCAGGAATCCCACTCACTGCCCACTGGAACTCTTCCCCAGCTACCCATGTGGAACATGCACTGTGTCCCCCGAAGCCAGGATTCGTGAGAGGATTTAACTATCCATGTGGGTGCTTCTGCGAACCTCTGCCAGGGTAAGAAGAATCCCTGGGTACAGGCGCCTGCCTGAGACCTAGCCGTCTTCACTGTGGACCCTGAGGATGGGAACTGGGAGTTGGGGTGGGGTGTCCACTGTTTGGGTGGGTCCTGAGGCATAGCTTTGGGAGCTAGGTGTGGTGCTGGGCCACCTCCTCTCTGGGGGGATTCCCTGCTCTTCTCAGCCACCATGAACTAAGCACCTTTGTGCTGCTGCACCCCTGTGCAGTGGCATTCCTGCCGTGGAGCCAGCTGACCTCGGACGGAACCTCCTGAAGCTGTGCTTCAAATTCAACCTCTCCTCCTTTAAGTGGTGGGAGTCAGGTGTTGTGTCCAGTGCGGGGAAGCTAAGACGGGTACTTCGAGTATAATCCCCAAGAATAAAATCACTGTAGGCCTTGCTGTTACAAAACTGCTCCCTCCCTCCCCCTCATGCACACACCTTAGTGACATAGTATGCCAGAGTCCTTGGCATGCAGTAGAGTTGTGCAGGAAGTGTTTCACAAATGAATTATGATGTAGGGCTGATTAGACAACTGTCATGGTCCCATTTACCGAATGAGGAAACTGAGGTTTGGGATCACCAAGTGCTGTGACTGGGGTCAGAGGCTGAAAAGTTGGCAGATCTATGTTCCATGTCTCTCCTGTGCTCTCTGGCCATGGCCCACCAGCTTGAGGGGCTGTGATGACAGCTGTCCCTGCCATGCCTGTCTCTTTCCAGCTCAAGGGCAGAAGGAGGAATTGAAGCCTGCACTGCTAAGCTCCTAGAGCCTAGCAGCCTCCCTTGTGTGCTCATGAATGTGGCCAGATTTTACCAGAAGCTTTCCACATGACTGTTTTTTTGTACCTGGGATTGAACTCAGGACCTTGTGCTCACCAGGCAGACACATACGCCACTGAGCTATCTCCTCACCCCCATGTGATTAATATGCCGAAGGCACTAAGTTATCTGGGGACCACCCAGGTTGGCAGTAGAAGAACTGCACCTGCTGTTACAGCTGTGCGAGTGTCCCAGGGTTTTCTGCAGATACCAGGAGCGATTGGCTGTGTTCCCCCACAGTGCCACTTGGTGGCTCGGGTGCAGGGGATTTTACTCGGAACTCAGACGTGGCACCCTCACCCACCCGTGTGTAACATTCCTTGCTAAGTAGGCTTTGCAGACATCCTGCAAAAAGCCTTTGAGCTGTGAACCGGCCTCGCCATGCCTGAATGCACACCAGTTTTAGTTCCCTTGGGGCAGAGATGTCCAAGGTCCCCTGGCTTAGGCTGAAGGTACAAACCACCAACCACCTCATTTCTGTGCCCTCCCTGGCAGACAGCAGCTGGTAAGAGACACCTTCGCTGGGTTTCAGCTTGGCTGGGGAGGGGCTTTCAGAACAAGATGTGTAGTCCTTACTTCCTGGGAGCAGAACCCCAGGTCTGTCTTCCTTGAGGGATTATTCATTACCTTTTGGTTACTGGACCAAATATCTGACATGCACAACATATAGGAGGAGAGATCTCATTTGGCTCATAGGGTCAGAGGCTTCAGTCCATGGTAAGCTGGCTCCAAGGTGGAAATATGGCAGAAAGGAAGCCAGTCACCTCACGGTGGTGAGAAAGCAGAGAGCCCAAAGAGTTAGAAAAGTGCCACAGACCACACATAGCTTTCTGAGGCCAGACTGAGCAAGTCCCTTTCCCCAGCCGGCCCCACCCCCCAACAAGCCCATTCAGCCAATTACCCACTGGTGGGTTAGTCCACCCATGAGGCCAGCACCTCGCCATCCTGTCAGCCCTCTGTGCCCCATCTCTGCTGTACTGGGGTTCAAACCTTGATACATGAGACTCTGGGGGACACTGCATGCTGAAGCTGTTGCAGAGGGAGCATGGTATGTCCCCCCCACCAGGTAGCAAAGGTGGTGGCACAGGATTTGCAGATGGAGATCAGCAGAGACTCTGTGTGGGCCTCCGAGCAGGAATCCGAGCAGTCCTCAGCACAGGAAATGTGGCCTGATGGAGGTGGTAGTGGAGGGGCAGGGGTAGGGCAGAGTCCCAGGGGAGGTGCAGGCCCAGGTAGTGCTTCCTCCTCAGCCCTGCCCTCAATGCCTGCATCTGCCTCCACCCCTGGGACTTTGCTCCTGCGCCCATCCCTGCCTCACCTCCCCACACGCCAGGCTAGGCAGGTGGAGAAGTCTGTGGACAGGCTGCACGGTGCCCCCGTGTCCAGCCCTAGCCTGCATGATGTTGGAAGCACAGCGCGCTCCATGCCGAACAGCTGGGCTCCGAAAAGCTGCCCTCTCCTGTGAGGCCAGACGGTCTGCACAGTTCCAGCCACACCGAGGCTCATGGCCGTGAAAACCTTGTGGGGCCCCTTGGCAAATCTGATTTTGGTGGACACTTCAGTCACCTGCTGCTCCAAGCGCCCACAGTGGTGTTGCATCCAGAGAGCTGAGTGTTGCTGTCAAGTCCCTCCCCACATGGGCAGGGCCTGGCCTCCAGCTTTCAGCACACGTCTGTGCCACAGACCTGCGCACCCACGGGGATTCCACCACCCCCAGCCCATGTCAGCTTAGCCAGTCATACGCAAGTCTCAGATTCTGGCTGAGCTACACCCTTCGGTGTATCTGAGGTTCTCGAAGGACTTTTGTCCTGCTGGGGTGGACTTGTCACGTGGCTGAGCATGTTTGAATTTAAGCCAGACAAGTTAAGGGACACCTACTTTAAAAATTTCAATGTGTTCATGTCAGCATAAATAGTATTTTTATGAGCAGTAACTATTTTTCAAAACAAAAATCAGTATTGAGAAGAG
>PVKA01044929.1:0-15861 GCA_004027165.1 Ctenomys sociabilis
TGTGTGTAAGCAGTCCCAGATATAACCTGAGTGCAAGTCTCCAGAGTTAGAAATGATACTGACGCCTCCATCCTCAAAGCCTAGGAAATTGTGATTAATCCGTCTCTCTTTCTCCCTCCTTTGACACCAAAGAAGGAAGTTGAGACCCACAAATCAAAGATTCATGCTGCGTTTGTGCAGCAGAGAAACTTCCTGGTTGAAGAGGAACAGAGGCAGCTTCGGAAATTGGAAAAAGATGAAAGAGAACAGCTGAGAATTCTGGGGGAAACCGAGTTCGAACTGACCCAACAGAGCCAGGCCCTGCAGGCTCTGGTCTTGGAGCTAGAGCGGAAGAGTAAAGGCTCCCTGCTGGAGCTGCTTCAGGTAAGCCTGGAAGAGTCTCAGGAAGAGCCTGAGAAAAAGCCAGAGCTCTCTGGAACCACTGTTAGAGCAGGATCAATCTTAATTCCAGAATATTGCTCACTAAACTGGAATTTGGGCCCTTGAATGGTTTCCATTCATTGTACAAAAGGATACAAGAAAGAATATACTGCCTAAACAGAAATGAACATTGCTGGCAAGTGCCTGTCCTGCCACGCAGTGTGGGAGCTTGAGAAAGCTCTGGAATTTTCTGAGCATCTGGCATCTCGTTTGTTAGATGGATATTGTGTCGTTATGTATGTCAAGAGTATCTGTCATCATTCAGTGAGAAAATCCATTATAACTCCTAGGTAAATGGACATGAGAAGGGTTTAATAAATACAGCTTTAAAATGAACTGAACGTTAAGAAACAGTAGCCCAGTTCTCTCTATAACTGTAGGTTAAGCTATTTTCCATTTCAGGACCCAACTTGTTCAATTCTGAAACAAAAGAATAAAATGCAGTAAGTAACAAGAGTTCCCCTAACGTTAGTCAGAAATGTGTTGTGTACTTCCTGCCAGTTCTGTGAGCTAGCAAAATGATGTCAGCATGTTATTTTTCTGCGGTTGTCTCTTTGCCCTGAATAAAGTTAGTTTTAAAAGAATTTTTTCTAAAGCAATATTAGCCAAAAAGTCATGTCCTGATGTTGCTGACATATTTTCTATTTCATAACAATACCTACAAATTCTTAAGCGGCTCATGTGACAATGCCAGGCTTCAGGTGGAGTGCCGCTGTCCATCCCAGAGATGAGCAAGCTACATCTGGGGGTGCGGCTCAGAGTTAGAGTCCCTGACTACCGTGCATGAGGCCCTGGGCTCAATCCACTATTAAAAGAAACAAAAGTACGGAACAGAAAAATAGACTGAGAGGAAAAGTAAAAGTTAAATACTTAACCAGGCCTGGGGAGATAGCTTGGAGATCTAGGCACCTGCCTGGCAAGCAAAAGGACCTGGGTTCAATTCCTGGCACTGCATGCCGTACCAGCCCTGGAACCCTGCACATGCTAAGCTGGCCACTGAAAGCGGGCACCATAGTGCACGCCTGTAATCCCAGTGCTAAGGAGGCTGAGACAAGAGGATCACTGTGAGTCTGAGTTGCATAGTGAGACCCTGCACCAAATAAGTAAAAGATTAAAAAAAATAAATACTTAACCAATTTCACCTGAGTAAGAAGAGGTAGAGTTAAGATTAAAATAAGTGTGTAACTTCTTTGAAAAACCTCGTGCTTACAGCCATCTTGCATCATCAATAATATGTTCACCCCACTTCAGAAAACTAAGCACTACATGGTCTCAGAAGCCTCTTGCTTTAACACGTTGTTCTTTACCCTTCTTTCACTGTCTCTCAGATTCTTTACTTCTTTTTGGTTGTGTTGGTTTGATGTGGCAGGCACTCTTGACCTTCTGGTGCCCTTGTGGCTGGACCTTGTGGCCTGCCAGTTCCTACTGAAAGGTCTGAACCCTTGCAACCTAAGAATCTCAGATGAGTTGACTTCCCAGAGAGGATGGGCAGCATGAACCACACAACGGGAAGCTTTGGCTCAGCAGCCCTTCCTGCCTGAGCAGTGGAAGACCCGGGGAGAGGCACCAATCTCCGGCACCCTCTCCTGGCGGGCCTCTCCTGTGACTGTGGGCTTCAGCCACGCTCACTCCCTGCTCTCTTCTGCCCTCTCCTTTCCATCTCTTCCCCAGCAAGAAGCTGCTCTTTCTCATTTATTTTCGGAATCACAGTCCTTAAAGTGGTGACCCCTCCCTAGCTAGTTGTCACAACTGTGCAGGTTTCTGGTTATGTGGCAGAGACTAGGGCAGAACAGAACCCTTGGGCCGTAGGGTGATATCACTCACCATAGGACTCAGTGGCAAGCCAGAAAGCCCAGAACTTACACATTCTCTCTCTCTCTCTCTCTCTCTCTCTCTCTCTCTCTCTCTCTCTCTCTCTCTCTTTCTTCTCAGGAAATAACAGTTGTCCTGAAAAGGTAAGAAGTTTTCTCTGCTGGAGGAGGGGGTGGAAGAAAGAATAGATGCCTGTGAAAAAGCTACTGAGTAGACACACATGCACTGAGGTCTCCCTCACCTACCTCCATATTCTTAAAAGACCTGACCCTTTCTGAAATATTGTCTGGTCTCAGAAAACTAATAAATGGATATCTTAGTTGGCAAATTGTCCAAAGCAATTGGATAATGCAGTTCTCACACAGTAAAGCCCAACAAACTGGGATATTCTGGGAAGTTCTCAGCCTGCTGAGACTTCTTTTGGGGATGGACCCTAACCAGTTACAGACCTCTCCGAATAAGCCATGAGTGAGGCCCACAACATAGGCAAGATTCCTCATGGGGACTGGGGAGATGGCTCAGTGGAATAAGCACTTCCCTGGCAAGTGTAAGGGCTTGAGTTCAATCCCCAGTTCTGCCAAAAAAAAAAAAAAAAAATTCAGTATTCCTCGTGTTCCCCCACAGAAGTGACTTGATCTGTATCAAGTTCCTTACTTATGAAATTAATAAGACAAATGGAGTTCTGCTGGGCGTGGTGGCTCACACCTACAATCCTAGCACTCAGGAGGCTGAGGCAGGAGGATCATGGCTACAGAGTAAGCTCAAGGCTGGCCTGAACTGCACAGCCAGCCCCTACCTCAAAAAAAATAAAAGAAACGGAGTCTTGCATTTTTTGCCTCTTGTTCACTCAAACACAAGAGAGGTCTGCAATTTCATATTGCATTGTCCTCAGCTAAGGAGATGATTAAGGCCTCCAATAGAAGGTAGAAGTGGGTGGCGTGGGTTTCCAATTCTCTTTCCCCCAGGAGTGAGTCCTGGAACCTGACAGAGCTGGACACCGCCTCCCCATCCCTGAAGAGCGAGTTCTGCGTGCCGGGGCTGAAGGCGATGCTGAGGACGTGTGGAGGTGAGGTGACCTCTAGGAGTTGGGGGGATGGAGCAGAGGATAGTGGATGTGTAAAGAGGATCACAGGGTCGGGAGAACAGACAGTGGCATGGGGAAGAGGTGGCAGGTCAGATGGAAAGACCCAGTCAGAGGCAAGGTCAGGGCAAGAGCTGCCCCTGGCTTGGGGGCATTTCCTCACATGGTGAGGGCAGGGTAATGCTCTCACACTAGAGTTCACATAAATCCCCCCATTCTAAGCACAGGGCTACTGACCACACACACACGCACACGGCCTAACTGTGGTTTCTTTCTGCAGTATACGTCACTCTGGATGGAGACACAGCCAATCAGTGGCTCGTCCTTTCAGATGACCAGAGACAAGTGTGGTTTGGTAATACCCTACAGGATGTGCCTGAAAATCAAGAGAGATTTGATAATTATCCTGTAGTTCTGGGTTCCCAAAGTTTCAATTCTGGAAAATATTACTGGGAAGTAGATGTGACCGGAAAGGAGGCCTGGGACCTAGGAGTGTGTAGAGACTCTGTGCAGAGGAAGGGGATTTTTTTGTTCTGCCCTGACAATGGCTTCTGGACAATCTGGTTGTGGAACAAAGAAGAATATCACACTGGGGCCTACCCCAACACGCCCCTCCACCTTCAGGTGCCTCCACGTCAAGTCGGGATTTTCCTGGACTACGAGGCTGGGACTGTGTCCTTCTACAACATCTCTGACCATGGGTCCCTCATCTATACTTTCTCTGAATGTGCTTTTGCTGGACCCGTGCGGCCCTTCTTCAATCTTGGCTTCAATGACAGTGGAAACAATGCAGCTCCTCTGAGTCTCTGTCCACTGAAAATGTGATGATCAGAATCCACTGTGGAGAGCTTTCTCAGCATACAGCTTCCCTCCCATCGGTGCCTCTTCCCAGCCTCAGGTCCTGCCTCTCCCCCATGAAAGAGCTGCTTTGTGTCTGCATAACTGTCAGGGTCCCAGCCAGCAGGCCTTAGGAAGGAGGTCACTGAAAGCCATTGTCTAAGCCGGGTGGATCGCTGTGAGTGCTGAGCTGGCCTAGGCTACGACGTAATGAGTAGAAGACCAGGCTGAACGAGATGGTGGAAACTGTCAAAATTTAAAAAAAAAATAAGTCAATGTCAAAAGGCCTTCAACATCACTATGCCTGCCCTAGGTTCTTTCATGGTTCCTTCCAGTGAAACAGACTGCGTATTTGGCCCAAACTCCGAGTCAGCCAGAAACATTGCTGCCTCCTTCACGCAACTTGACATTCTCTGTATCTCTAAGTTGTTTGCCTGTGGTCAGATCTCCCTTACATTTTTCATGGTTAATGAAAGGGCTTTCAAAAAGAAAAAGTTCCGCCTCTTATGTATCACATTCAGTCCTTGTTCCTTAACCTGAAAATACTTGACAACTTTAAACATGATTAATGTGGAGGTGCCTAAAATATTGCACATTTTCATTTTCTGCCTGAAATGCCCTATCACTTCTGTCTTGGAGGCCCCAGGTAAAGAGTACCTTCTGTCATTCTCCACAGCCATTCCTGTGGTGATGGAAGATCATCTAAACTTTAGAGGCTGCCCAAAGGGGTGTTACTTCACACTGAGGAGACACCTGGATTTGAAAGACAGCATCTCTCCGGGGGCTGCTGTAGCTCTCTGGACCTCTGCCATCTGCCCTCCTAGACCAGAGACACCTTCTGTCCTTGTTCTCAGATCAATGGTAATGGCATCAAAGGTCCTCAGGCTCTATCTATGGAGCCCAAGGCTGGGGTATTACAAATTACTGTTTTCATGAAATAACAAATTCCTAATCCCCCTCAAATGACCAATTCTAAACCTCATTCCACTGAAGCATCCCTTTCTTAGCACATGTTTCTGGGATCCCCCCCCCTCGAATAATGTTGCCTGTGCTGAGGCATAATAGAAAAGGGACATATGTGCACCAGGTGTAGCCATATCCCCAATTATAAGAAGGAGGTTTTGAGCCTGAAGAAGTGTATGACAGCATTAATTCTAAGTCTGCAGGTAAAGCTAGAGATGTAGGAAGGGCCCATCTTTATTCAAGAAACTTCTGCAAAATAAAATGTCCTATCAGCCAAGGTGAGGGGAGATGAGGTGAAAGCACACCAGCAGAAGTGGGTAAGTGTGAGTTTCATCTTCTTGTATGACCAGGCTACCTCCTCCCAAACTCCTGTTCCCATGTCTACATCTGCTCAATGGCTTGTGCTGGAGAAAAAAAATAAAAAAGTGAAAGGACATTCATGAATATAGAAAAAAAAAAAATCCAAAGAAAACATCTGAGTCCCTGGGCTGAGCCACTAAAAAGGTTTCTTAGGCATCAAGCATCTTCAGCCAAGGCCTACAGCTCTGGGTCAAGGGTCTCAGGGTGGAAGAACAGAAAATGAGTGGGGACTACAGCAGGATCAAATGCTACCTGTGGGAAGAGAAGAGCCCAGCATCTGACCACCACTGTGGCCAGAGATCAGGAGGGTGGGGTTGGTCTTGGGTCAGAAGTAAGGGACGGAACCTAGAGTCCTCTAGAGTAGGGATGGTGAAACTTGGGAAGCAGAGTGCCCAAGGGGCAGCCCAGATCACGTATTTAGCCCCAGCTGCCAGCACTACAGTAACCTGAATGCTCGGCAGCTGGCGTGATTTGGCTCATAGGCATGTCCACTGTGGCATGCATGCCAGAGGTTAGCCAGCACTGCTCTAGAGTCGCATAAGCATGTTAGGAAATACCTCACCCTTGGCTTCTCTCCAGAGGGTCCTCTTTGTGTCCATTTTCTTCTTCAGTTCTCTAATAAAAGAAACTTCACTCTGTTTTCTCTCTTTCCTTCCAGATTCACACTTCTGAGGGTTGAATATTCTGCCATGTCGCATGCTCCCCACCCCATGTTCCTTTGAACTGCTCTCCTGCCACGGAGTCCTGATCACCACCAACAACAACCCCACACACACACACTTTTCCTGGCCACCTGTTCTTGGCCTCTCCTTTATCCTAGATCCCTAGTGGCTGCTAGAGGTTTCTAACAAGTGTCAGGCACACACACTGTGCATAAAGATGAGCCTGGAACCCCTGGAGCTGGTCTTCCTGCAGAAACTTGCAGGTCGAGCCGGGCGTGGTGGCGCATGCCTGTAATCCCAGCACTAGGGAGGCTGAGACAGGAGGATTGTTGTGAGTTCGAGACCAGCCTGAGCTACAAAGTGAGCTCGAAGCCAGCCTCAACTGCATAGTGAGACCCTGTCTCAAAAAGACAAAAAAAAAAAAGAAACTTGCAGGTCAAGCCAGGTGAGCGGCTGCAGGTAGGGAGAGCTGGGGTATGGAAGTGGTTCCATGGGGTGTTGGATGTTTTCTCTGAAGACAAAATTTCCTCCTAGCCACAGTGCCATAGACCCAAGGATTGGAGCTGCAGTTTTCCCCCACTACATCCTGTTCATAATGGGATTGATTAAAGAGAATTTTAGATACTACAGTGCTCAATGTGAAGTGCTGTCTTGAGAACTAGTGTAGTCACACCCTGGCTTGGCCTTCTGATTCTGCCTTTCTTTTTTCAGTAGAAAGGAGTGTTGGGTTCCTGCTCTGACCTGGGCCCTGGAAATGAAGAACCCACAGCCTTCTCTGGGTCTCTAGGGGCTCAGCCCGAACAACTGGGAACAGCAGCTGCATACAGTCAGCTCTCCTTAGAAGGCAAGGATCCTGAGCCCTGTGGTCATGTTGTCCAAGAAGGCTGTAAATACTGGTGCTTGACCACTGCATCCCTGGTGCCTAAATACCATGCTACAGACACAACAGTTTCTCCAGAAGGACTTTGAGTGAATACCAAATCCAGCTGAAGTTTTCTCTTGAATTGATAGTGGGAGAACATCATACTTTGGCCTGTATAAAGCTAGATATTCACATAGACTCTACTTCTAAAACTGAAGGATGATAGGCTGATCAAAAACTCATTTACTGTTGTGTTTAGAATCAATACCGTTGTATTGATTTTCCCCTTCCTTTTATACTCTATAAATCTTCAAGTTTCTTTGGAAATTTAAGAAGAAGTGGAATCTCTAAGAGAGAGGCTCAATAAATACCACACAAGTTTTACTGAGGGTCTAACATGTTTGGTATTTTACATTTTTATCAGTATTCATAAGAAATGCATGCAGTGGACAGACAGTGCTTCCTTCTGTAACAAGTTGAACACATTCCTGTGTCACCTGAGAAAAAAAAAATAAGGCTCTTAGGACTCTGTCTTTGAAATGCTGTTTTTGTGTTTTCCTGACTTTTGCCAAGATAGAGTCATAAGTATGCCAACATCTGATTTTCTGGATAAGTATGGTCTCCAAAACACCATGAAGGCAGCAAACTAATACTTACTTCCTGCAAAGAGAAGCTACATTCCTGTTGATATGTGAAATCAGCTGTTTCTTGAAGTGCGGCCCCTACAAAGGATGATATCACTGCAGTGTGCAGTACTTCAAACTGAAATCCTCCACCCTGCAGTGACCTGGTGTGGAACAAAGCACTGAGGAGGGCTGTGCCAGCCGATCTAATTGACTCCTGGAGACCCTCAGACTCCGGCTAATCTTGATCATCAATTTGAGTAACTTAAGAGAGTCCTGGTGAGGTGGATAGATCATGCAACCACTGTAGGCCTTCAGATGTTCATTGGCAGGTCATAGTCCACGTGGGGCAGGTTAGGAGTGTCCTTCAGGGTGTGCCTTTGAAAAAATGCAGCCCTCTCTGGGCCTCTGCTTCTGAGCTGCCAGGAACTGAGTGGCCTTTCTCTATCATGCCCTTCCACTAGGATTCTGTCTTAGAGCCAGCCAAAGAGCACCTGAATCTTCTGAAACCATGAGCCAGAGTTGAACTTCGTCCTTAATTGTGGGGATGAGGCATCTCGCCTCAGTTACAGGAAAGCAGACAGATACAAATGCCACAATACAGCCAGCCCCCACCTGACACTCTGAATTGCTGGTGGCTCCTGTCCAGCCTGCCACCACTAGATCTCTTAGTGGCTTCCTGTCCAGCCGGCATGACTGGGCTTCATGAGCAAGTTCACCATGAAGCCCTATCCTATATTGAAAAAGTCTCGGTCTACCCTGTCATCTCAGTTACTGGGACAAATGCTAGACATCCAAAATGAAGGAAGAAAAGGTGTATTTAGCTCCCAGTTACTGGGG
Source organism: Ctenomys sociabilis (assembly GCA_004027165.1). Taxonomy (NCBI): domain Eukaryota; kingdom Metazoa; phylum Chordata; class Mammalia; order Rodentia; family Ctenomyidae; genus Ctenomys; species Ctenomys sociabilis. Next base: position 8,461 of record PVKA01044929.1, read on the forward strand.
GTTTCAGGCGATACTCGGCTGGCTCCAAGACAGAGTAGTGGTGGCAAGAGCAAGAAAACAAATAGAGGAGTGGCAGCAACAACAGCAACAGAATCTGTCTCTCTTATGTTACATTCAAACTACCCACCCCAGGCCGGGGAAAGTACTCACACCCATAATCCCAGAAGTACTAAAACCCATAATCTCAATGGATCATGAGTTAATCTCAAACCCTAGAAGGCCCCATGACTGCATGAGGCTTTGGGGAGACAACTAGACACAAATCATAACTCCTGTTGTTATTTGCCCATACCTATTAATAAGTCTTAGTAAAACCTATTTCTCACATGCTATCTCTGGTATTTTCCTGGGTCTCTCAGCAACTAATGCAACTGCTGCCATATGGCTGGGCTGGGGACAAGGTAACCTGTAATGAAAACCCTCCCAGAACCAGACCCCTGCAAGCACTCCAGCAATCCAGATGAGTTCCCTTCCTGTCACTGTTCACAGGAATGATCATTAGCTTCATGTGTAAAGCATACATTTATCCTGGCTTTTGAACACTGTATAAATAAAATTATATAGAACCTATTCCCTATTGTGACTAATTTCATTTTGGCTTCATAAAATTGATAATTTAACATTATGTTTTCAAGATTTATAATTATTCTTGTAAGTGTAATCCACTCATTGGCATTACTGCATTTTACTTGTCTGTTCTACTATTAGTGGCATTTAAAAGGAAGGAAGGTCTGGTGACATAGTTCAGTGACATAAGTACCTACTTGGCAAGCACAAGATCCTGAGTTGAATCCCTGGTTCCATAAATAAATAAATGGAAGGAAGAGTAAAGAAAAAAAATAAAAGACTAAAAAAATGGAAACAAATTTATTTTTACAAATAAAGACAGGAGGGTGGCCAAATAGCTTAGCAGAGTAAAGCACCTACAAGCAAGTGCAGAGGACAGGGATTCAATCCCTGGGCCTGCAGAGCTGGCCCCACACCAGGGTGTGCTGAGATGGCAATTGAGACTGGGCATGGTGGTGTGCACCTGTAATCCTAGCTCTTAGAAGGCTGTAAACAGGCAGATCACTATAAGTTCAATCTAGTAGTGAGACCCTGAACACCCTGTAGACCCTTCCCTAAAATAAAAAAATAAATAAATAAGGAGGGGGGTTGAAAAGAGAATTGAAGAAAACAATTAATTTATACCAAATACAGATACAACTCTATGATGAATGTGATCATTATGCATACCTATAAAGTACCATTGAACTTTAAAAAATAAAAAGTAATTTCACTTTATACTAAAAACATAAATATTTGTAAAATATGATGCTTGTCACACTACCTCTAAGATCATGGGGAACACTGCCAGTCACAGTTTCTGTGAAGGCTGGGGAGATGGCTCAGTGGAATAAGTGCTTCCCTGGCAAGCACAAGGGCCTGAGTTCAATTCCTGGTTCTGAACAGTTTCTGTGAAACCTTTAAAAAGTTTCAGTTTTACAAAATATCTTCTGCAGCATATGCAAGAAGTGACATTCTTGATCCCACTTCTTCACCATATGCAGCAAATACAGCTATAATTGTCTATCTCTTAGTGGATGTATATATGCATGAATTCTACACATACATTTGAGAGATAGCTACAGACTTATAATGGTTTGACTTATGAGTTATTTTATTTTGCAGTTGTCCAAAAGCATATCAATACAACCTTACGATTTTCACATTCAGTGGAGCAGTCAGTAAATTCATTCAATACTTTGTTATAAAATAGGCTTTGTGTTAAATGTCATTCTGAGAATTTTAAGGTAGGCTAAACTAAAATATATTCATCTAAAACGGAATCTTAGGTTATCTTCAATACACCTGCTAAATACTTTATATATAAAAAAAATTAGACTATACAGATGCTAATAACTTCAAAAAGCATTTATTGATAACAGTTGTATCTAAAGATGGGTAGCTGTCTGTCTTAATACTATACAGAAAGGAGATCTTATGAAGGAAAAATAAAAAGGGCAGATAAGATACAAGGGAGGAACCCTCAGGCAAGATGGCATTGTAGAACTAAATCAAAATAAATTAGCAACGTGAGCCAGTGCTTTAGCTGATAAACTGAAGGGAGACTATGGGGGACAACTTATGCTTATGGAAATGAAAATACACTAGGAAATGTCTGGTTAGTGTATGTCAAGTTTATGGAGAAATACAGGGTGGGGAAAGAAGCATTAATTATAAAATCAGCTTCTCTGCTTTTCTAATGTTTCTGCCTTGGGTTTGGTCACTGCTTTCATCAGTAAATATATTGATAAGAAGAAGCTTTGATAGCAATAAAACTTAAATCTTATTTCTCAAAACCTGAATACCCTGGCATATCAGATTGCCTTGATGCCTAGAGATGCATATTACGCAGATGACCAACTCCTCTTGGTCTGTAGTGCAAGGAATTGAGATTTCAGAGTATCTCAACTTTCAACTCCACTTACAATCACTGATAACCGATATAAGTAGATCCCTACTTGTCACATCAAAAGTATCTCAGGAAATGAGAGCATCTTACCAGCACTAATTCCATTAATTGATATTATCTTTAAAGTTCAAAAATCTATTAATTTTTCCAGTTTTTCACTCTACAGACTCCCCTTGAATTATTCTTGACCATGGAGAAATTATTTTCTGAGACTCTTCTTAGCACATGCATAGGGTACCAGAAAAAGGATATCAGAATCAAAAAATTTTCCTACAGTGAACTTGTTTGAGGCATCACAATGAAAACCTGAATACCCTGGCATATCAGATTATCTTGATATTGGTGAAAGTGTGTGTGTGTTTGTGTGTGTGAGTTCTACACATACATTTGATCGCTACTAGCAGTATTCAGATGTTCTCAGTGTTACAATGGCTTGACTTACAAGTTATTTCATTTTGCAATTGTGCAAAATACAATCTTAAAATTTTCAATTTCAAAAATTTATCAGTAATTTATTGCCAAATTATTAGACCAAAAGTTTAAAGATAAAGACGCTAAAGCAGAAGGGGGAAGAAAAGCTTAAAATGTATCCACAGCTTAATTTCTATCATTTATAGTCAAAATTCTGCTCATACTTTAGTTTTATCACAGCCTAATGATAAAGGTACAATCAGGGAATAATAAAGAAATTTTAAAATCATAACACTTCCTCCAATATCTAATTCAAACTGAAATCTATTGGAGCAATTGTAAAGATATATAAATGATTGGATAAATACAGATTCTGTTTGAAAGTTTTCATTGTGATGCCCCAGATAAGCTCACTGTAGGAAAATTTTTTGATTGCTTTGATTTTGATGTCCTTTTTCTGGTAGGTACCCTATGCATGTGCTAAGAAGAGTCTCAGAAAATAATTTCTCCATGGTCAAACACCATTATCCTCAGTGAATCTGGGATCGACCTTAATGCTCATCCAAAAGCTCATGTTCTTTCCTAGCAGTACCTCCTCAAGGTCATGCAGCAATCTGACTTTCAGAATCAAATAACTCAGTGTGTGCGCTGTCAAAAGAACTCTGTTAATTCATAAGCCTCTACAAAGTAGGTATAAAAATTGTGAAGCCCTCTATTGATGAATAGACTATCTGATTGAACTCAGCATTTTTTCCACTGTGAAGACAAAGCACTAAGCATGTGCTCTCGAATCTGCCTGGTTTTGATCCCATAAATGATGGGATTCAACATGGGTGGGGCCAACATGCAGACATTGGCCAGAAGAATGTGGGTATGAAGAGGAACACGATGCCCAAACCTCTGGGTAATTATGGTAAAAATGCCAGGCAAGTAAAACATAGAAATAACCCCAAGGTGGGAGCCACAGGTGCCCAGAGCCTTTTGCCGAGCTCCTCTAGAGGGGAGGCGGAAGACTGCATAGAGGATGAGGCTGTAGGAAACTAGGATGAGCAGGGCATCTAGCACCACAGTGGAGAGAAGAACAGACAGGCCATACCAGACATTGACACGAATATCAGCACAAGCAAACTTAGCAACGGCCATGTGTTCACAGTAGGTATGTGGCAGCAGGTTGCTATGGCAGAAAGGCAGTCGTTTCACCAGAAACACATCTGGGAGAATCACGCAGAAGCTTCTCAGGACCACAGCTACCCCAATCCTTAGGATCACGGCACGGCTGAGTACTACGCTATAGTGGAGTGGGTCACAGATGGCCACGTAGCGGTCGAATGCCATTGCCAACAGAATCCCTGACTCAGCAATGAAGGTAGCATGGATGAAGAAGATTTGGCTGACACAGCCATCAAGGGAAATCGATCCTGCATGAAACCAGAATATAGCCAGGGCCTTGGGCACAGTGGTGGTAGACAGGATAAGGTCAGCCAAAGCCAGCATGCAAAGGAAGAGGTACATGGGTTCGTGAAGGCTGTGGTCAGTGATGATGACATAGATAAGGAGGTTATTCCCAAGGAGGGCAACAAGGTAGGAAATAAAGAAGGGGAGGGAGATCCATCCATGTTGGTCTTCCAGGCCGGGGATACCCAGCAGAATGAAGAATGAGTGGCTGGTACTGGTGTAGTTGAAGGTTGCCATGCCCAAGGCAGGTCCCTGGAGAATTGATGTGCAGGATTTGACGGTCACTTCTTGGTCTCCCAATGGCTGAATGGCATTAGGGCAGGAGAAAAGAGAATAGACATTTTTTTTCATTGGACAGAGCAGCATAAAGCATCCTGGTCAAGAAGTCAAGAGATATGAACAAAAATTCCTTGCCATTCTATTCACTAGCTGTATGCTCTCAAAAAAAGTACTTCCCTCCCCTAGGTCTCTCTTATTTGAAGAGGTGATGGATCAGCTCAACTCTAAAACAGGCTATCCACCTCTAGAATATCATAGAACTTTGTTATTGTAAAAGACTGAGACCATGAATAACAGGCACTGCATTTCTTCTTTGACTACTAGAATTGGATGTGCTTCTCAAATAGAAAATAGTAACTCAGTCACCTTCTGTGTGTCAGATAGGCTGCTTGAAAATCTATTTGGAAAGAAGAAAAAAGTTAAGCAAATGTAAAATGAAGTGTAGGAAAAAAAGCTACATTTGAGCAGCCAAGAAAGTTCAATAATTAGTTCAGAAAATGCTGCAAGAAGCTGTTACCCTGGGCTGAACCTTGAAGGAAGACTAAAAGTTTGACAAGTAAAGAAATGTGGAGAAGGAAAGAATTTGAATAAAGTCACAAGTATCTGAAAAGGCATGGGGGTGGGGAGAAAATTATAATGACACAGACTTAACAACAAAGGAGACAGAGGTAGTAGAAAATAAAGCCAGACAGTGAGGTAGGGGCCCAATCACTGACAGCTTTGTGTATGGCTCCAACAGGTTTATAACTTATGTTGAAACAGTAAGAGACAATGAAGTAGAAAATGGTGATGAAAACAACATTGGGAGAGCTTTGTCCATGGGGGAGCTGACCGTGTACACATCTCTCTCAAGCAGCTGCCTGGAATGTGCACTTTGACCACCATCGCCCTTTGACTGCTGGCGCCTGGAATGACAGATGAAGAGATTGTGATGCATAGCGAGATGTTTTCAGACTTCTCTTAAATGCCTTTACATTCTGTTTATACAACCTCTTCCTTGCTTTCCACTAGTCACTGGCCCCTCTTCTTTCTCAGCATTTCAGTAGAAGTTTCCTACAAAGCAATTTTTACCACTTTGTAATAAATTAGCCGTACTTGTCCATGTAAGTTCCCACTGTCCCTGGCTACTTCAGAACACAAATTCAGAGCTGCGTGAACCTGTCTCCTAAATTGCAATTCCTAAGACTCTAAGTAAAGCTTCTTTTACTACTAGTTTCAGAGTTTCAAGAGGTCAGTGATAGGGAATAGGATGGTACAGATTGCATTTTACACAGCTCAGCCATAGTGTTATGTAAGATGAAATCTTGGTTATTATTTAATGTGTAATTGTTTGATCCGTCTTGCATACCTGTATCTGGTAATATCAGCAACAAATCTGATGATCACACAATATGTACTATGACCACAACTGTTAATTTTCTATTCTTGTATTGAAATTCTGTACCATTTATATTGTTTTATCTTGCTTTATTTCTGTCTTTGTTATTATTTGTTTTTGTTTTGTTTTTCCTCTTTAAAATTAAAAAATGGAATTTTTGAAGTGGACTATACATCCTCCAACAAATGAATGGATAAAGACAATGTGATGTTTACTTACAATGGAGCCCTACTTTGTCACAAAGAAAGATAAACTTGAGTTGTTTGTAGGAAAATGGATGCACTTTAAGACCATTGTATTAAGTGAAGTAAATCACACACAGAGACACAAATACACACACACTCACACACTTAAACACTGTGTGTTTTCTCTCATATAACAAGGCTAAATTATAAATAAAGAGCAAATTAAAAGATAAGAAGAAATGGAGAGTTAGAGTTTTCTTGAATGTGAAGGAGGTCAAGAGAAGGAAGAGAGGAGGGAAGGGATGAAAAGAAGAATGAAGATGTGTTCTGTACATGTACGAACTCTTCACAAGGGTCAGAAATATGTATTGCAAATGTGTGCAGATCTTTTTTAAAAAGAGATGGAGCTGGGGAGATAGCTCCATCAGTAGAATAAGTGCTTTCCTGGCAAGCACAGGGGCCTAAGTTCAATCTCCAATACTGCAAAGAGAGAGAGAGAGAGATGAGATATGTGAGGAAAGGAACAATGTTCAGGGCTTTATGGGCATTATTTCAAACACCACAACCTGAAATAACTGTCGCCATTTCCCCATTATACAGATAGGGGAGAAAATGAATCCTGCAAGTTTCGAATGGCACTCCCACCCCAGGTGACCTGGTTAAGCAAAGGGGAAACTGCATTTGGGTCCCAAGCTAGAACTTAATCTCTCTTGTGGGCCTTACTCCACCCTGCTCCTTTTCATCAGGTGTCTCTGATTTCCTGGCTCTGGGTCCAAGGAGCAAAACAAAGCCATTTATTGTTAATTCCCTTAAACCCTGCCCTTTTATTCCTATCGTCTGATTGTCCACTCTGCCTTTTATTAATATCCACAACATCATTTGGCTCTTTTTCTGTTAAAGGCTAAGCCTCCATCTGTGCACTGGACCCTAGTCCCCTCTTTCTTTTCATATCTCTCTTCACTAACCCATCACTCTCAAGTAATTTCAACATCTCCCTCTCTGAGGTCTGGCCTTTTACCTCCCTCTTAATGTTCACTTGTTGCCATTTTACTTATGGCACCAATATGCGTCAAATGTCCTTTCTCTAAAATCATTTATTACATCACAATGGCCAAATCTAATGTCGTTTTCAATTTGCCTTTGTAAGATCCAATTTGTGTGTGCTATGTTCTCTATAGCTCTGCAGCAAGGCATATAGAAATCCAAGTATAACGTCTATTGAGTGACTAAAAGATGAG
>PVKA01044930.1:0-15856 GCA_004027165.1 Ctenomys sociabilis
AAAAAAAAAAAAAAAAAAAAAAAAAAAGCTGAGTTGTGTTCAGGAAGAGATATACATTTGAAAAAATTCTTAGATATTTTAAATTACAGTTATAAAATTTTAAGATACATTATTGAAATGAATTTCAAATCTGATAGAGTGGTCTATAATTATATTTATGAAGTGTTTTAATTTTTAAAAACTCCTTCAAGTGCATTATTTCATTTTATCTGTGCTCCCAGAGCAGATATTTGGTAGATAATGACATTATAGTTTAAGAGGTTAAGTGACTTAACTAAATCACACACCTGATTAGTGACAGAACTGAGACCAGGATTTCTAATCTAGTGCCATTTTTCACTTCATTCTGCCAAATTGTGTAAAAGATTTAAATATTTAAGTCTGTATAATATAGATTTTCAGGCCAGACATAAAATATATTCTGCTTCATAACTAGAGCCTAAGGTATCTGAATATTAGTCCTAGGAATTGGAGCCTATTTAATAAGGTCATCTAGGGAATATTTGGTTTATAAGATTAACTTTCATATGCTAGTTATAGAAAAGAGTTATCGTTGTTTGTTTAGCTGCTTCTATGAGACAATTAAAATACAGTGGCAATTAAGTCCTGGAAGAGTACTTCAACAGTGTATGTTAGGAGCCTTTCTTCCACCTTCAGTTTTGACGTTTCTTTTCACAACTCATGTATTTGATTTTCTCTGACTCTCCATTCTTTTTCCTATTTACCCAGAGGATTCAGAAATGTTATTCCTTCAATATATGCAATTATAAGCTAGAGATTACCAACCTACATAGAGTTTGTGTAGAATGTAACTTGAGTATATCTTTGTGGGCTTTTGTGTGTGTGTGTGTGTGTGTGTTTTGGTACTGGGAATCAAACTCATGTCCTCAAGCTTGCCAGGCAGGTGCTGTGCTACTGAGCTATATTCCCAGGGCCAGTATACCTTTATTCATTCTTTTCTATTGACGTATTTGGTACAGGGTCTCACCATACACCTTGGACTTGTAGTGATCCTCCTGTTTTCAACCTCCCCAGGGCTGGGATTACAGGCGCGCACTACCATGCCCAGACTTGGTCGTCAGCTCAGTGTGCCCCAGGGGCAGGGCCTGCGTGGCATGGGGGACTGGGGATCGAATCCTGGTCCCTGTGGCTGTCAAAGCAGGCACTTAGACCATTGAGCTATCTCACCAGCTGTTTTATCTTTCTTCATTGTGGGCTATTCAAGAGCATTAGTATATAGCAGTAGTTTATCATTTTTCCATTTGTTGCTGAGTAAATTTAAAATTCGAACTGTGATCACAGATAACAGTCCCAAGTAAAACAAACACATTTGGAGGTTGTATGCTTTCCTAACTAATTTTTAACATATAACTTTTAACAGCCTACCTTCTGTACATTTTATTATCTCATATCACTGTTGGAAATAAGTAATTAACTACTTTTAATATTTGATTTACCAGAAGTTAATTAATTCTAGCAAGGGAAACGGCCCATAATGTTGAAATGAACATTATTAACACAATCCACAAAACAATCCACTGCATATTTGTATCAGCAAAAGATCATATGCAATCAACAAGATAATTGGGGAACAAGAGGATTGATTAGGAGAGAGGAAAAAGAATTAGCGCTTTAGAACCTTTTGATGTTTTCATCCCTTGCTTCTTTCACTTTATAATCTTAGCAGAGAAGCAAACAGGTTATAATTAAATAACAACATTCTCCAAAGTCCATGTGAAGACTATAGCTTTTCTGCCCACGTGAATGCATGCAGTGAACACATTCCAACTACCGAAGATTGAAATCAGGCCCTTGTGCTTGCTAGGAAACAGTTTATTCTACTGAGACATCTCCCCAGCCCCTTGCACTCCTTTAACATTACATGAAAACCTACCATAAGGGCCTCGAATCCATGGAAGCAACATAGAATCTCAATGTTAGGTTAAGTATAAATGATGTGGGATTTTTAAGGCTGTAACACTTTATAGGTAGGTGTCAGGGTTTCCTTTAATGCACAATATATTCGTGATCAATGGCTCATATTGGCCAGCATACGATATTATCAACATCAGCCCTCCTTGTGTATTAGTCCACTCTGCCACTAAATGTTCTGACCAAGGTTCTGGGTTGAACCACAGGATATTTATTCCTTATTGCACAGATCCTACTAAAACTCCTCACTATCCATTTAGTCAGCTTCTCAGTAGATATTTTTTCATCTTATCCAGAGCCTGGAATATCTTAAAGGAAATGTTATTTATTAAGTTTATTGGAATAAGCATACATGTGTGAATACATATAGTTATACTGGGAAAAGGCCTGATGTAAATTATTCTACAGAAATCATATCTTAGTCCAGCCCATGCCAGGCTAAATAACAGTCTGTTATGTCATTTTCATCCTTTACATCTTTATAGCTAAAGTAAGGCCCTTAAGGGTTTTTTTAAATGCAAGAATTTTTTTAAAGATGAGTTTGCCATGGCTAGGGAAACAGTTCGGCAATCTAAGTGCCTGTCTGGCAAGCTGAAGGACCCAGGTCTCATCCCCAGTACTGCATGCCTTTCTGGCCCAGAAGCAGGTGTGATGGGACTTGCCTTTAATCCCAGCCCTGGGGAGGCTGAGACAAGGGGATCACTGTGAGTCTAAACTGCACAAGGAAACCCTGTTAAGAGAAAAAAAATGAGTTTGCCTCTTACCTTTTTATTTATTCATTCATTCATTCATTCATTCATTCATTTTTGTGTTTTTGGTACAGGGTCTCACTGTGCATCTCAGACATAGTGATCTGATCCTCCTGTTTTCAGCCTCCCTAGTGCAGGGATTGCAGCAGTGCACCCCCACACCTGGTCTCAGTGGCTGAGCATGTGGCACTGGGGATCAAACCGTGGTCCCTGTGCTTGCCTAAACAGATGCTCAGTCTACTGGGCTATCTCACCGGCCCCTCTTTCCTATTATAGAAAAGGAAAAAAGGGCCGGGGATGTAGCTCAGTGGCACAGCGCCTGCCTAGCAAGCGCGAGGTCCAGAGTTCGATTCTCGGTTCCAAAAAAGAAAATAGTAAAAATAAGACCAAAAAAAAGCTCCTTTGGAGAAAAGGAAAAAAGGCCAAACACTAAATGGAATATTTTGTCTTAGAAAAGCAAAATTTTCATTCCTAGTTCCTTAATAGATTATATACATGCTAGTCATTTCTCAGAGAAAAAAATAAAATTATATGCCATCAGCAATGAATAAATTAATTCTCTTTTTTGCAAGTACTTACTGTCCTATTATTTAAATTCTCTGATATTAGTGTATTTTACTAAGAACTCACACATTGACATTTTTTATTCAAATTGGAATGTAATTCAATATGTTATTAATGGTATCATTCACTTTTAGTCATTTATACCATTACTTTATCTCTACTATATATTGCAATTAATCACTTTAAAAATTTCATTCTGTTTGTTGTCTGTGTGTGAAATGGAGAGGGTATTATCTTAAATTGACTGTTACAAACACTGATACCTTTGTATCCTATGAATAATCTGAGGTGACATGAATTATGTTCTGGGAACTAGAAGATACTTGAGAGTCATTGATTACAATGATCCCTGCAACATAAACCGATAATTACCAGATAATCTATTGAAAGTAATACTCAAATAAGTACCAGTGTTTCACAGAGATGAAATATAAGGTCTTACTCAATCCCCAGAATCAAATGCCTTACTGAAGACCAGTAGGTGTCTAAATAAAATAATGCATCTCAGAAAACATGCCAAGAGGGACAGCCCATTAGCAATTTGGCTTAAAGTATTCATGGTACGATTGTTTAGTAAACGAGCATCACATGATAGCTCTAATATTTTATTTTTAATTCATATTTCATGGGGTTTTAAAAAAATATGGGTGGCTTATAAACATATAACCCTAAAAATATACCAGAAACAAGTAGTTGAATGACAATGGAGTGCCCATCCTTGACAGGTGTAGACAAAGGAAGGGGTATAGAAAGGAAGAATCATGATGTGTGTATGGACAGTACAGTTGGGATAGATAATGCTGTGCTTCTACATAATTCTATAAGAGGCAAGATTTGCACTAATGGTGGTTCGACAGGATATTATGTCAGCTTCTAGTACTATGGACAACCACTAGGAAAATAACAAGGTAGAAAGTATTAATTATTGAATCTTTGATGTAATTCAGGTATAAAAAATAAGATACATAAACAGCTACACTCTCTTAATTTACTGATAAGAGACATATGGTATAATAATGTCTGTAAGTATAATATCATGTATGCACCTTCTATGATACCAAAACATTATGAAAACAGTTTGCAATGTATTAATTTATCAAATCCATCTTGTCAAGGTATCTTAAAACTCTCTCATTGATATTTGTACTTCAATAAAACAAAAATTAAAAAAGCAAATATCTTTTTATTTCCTGCTTTCCAAAAGTTAGTATAAATAACCTTATTGATATGTACATAGGAAATGAAAAAAAGATAAATATATGTTTTCCATTTTTATAAATTAAAGTTATTTTGTGCACCAGTTCTTTCAGAAAAAGGAAGTGCAGGCAATGCTTCATGATTTTTTTCTGTGATGCTATTATCCTGGTAGAGAAATCAGCCAATGAGAGTATAAGAAAAATGTGAAAACAAAATAACACTGAAGAGGAATAATTTTCAAGAATATAGATAGGCACAATTGGAATAAAATGTTCATACTTTTATCAAAAAATATATAAAAATAGTTGACATTACACTGGAGCATATATCATAAAAATGTATTGTTAGCTTACTATTAAAAAGCCATGTAATGAAAATTACTGTCAATAATCTAAAAGATAAGAATCTCTTCCAATAAATCACAAAATGCTTTTATTCAAGTTTTGTAATTATTTCTGGAAAAAAAAATCTTTTTTTTTTTTTTTTTTTTTTTTTACTTTAGGGAAGGTTCTACAGGCTGTTTAAGGTCCTACTACTAGACCAGACTCTCAGACTCATAGTGATTCTCCTACTTACAGCCTCCCAAGAGCTGGGATTACAGGCCCATGCCACCACGCCCAGTCTTTCTCAGCGCGCCCTGTGGGTGGCGCCAGCACGTAGGTCTGGGAATGGAAAAAAAATTCTTTTATACGAGTAACAACATTGAATCCCTGGCACCTGGTCCCGCGCTGGGCCCTCCAAAGGACCCGCTGAGCTGGCCAACAAGATTGAGCATGGTGTCACAGGCCTGCACTCCCAGTGCTGGGAAGGCTGAAAACAGTAGGATCACTTCAAGTCCGAGCTGTGTAGTGAGACCCTGTAGCAAATACACTTAAAACAACTGGAAAAAATAACAATGGGATAGAAATCTTATTAACTGAATAACAAAATTTTAAAAACCAGATGATTTTCCATAAGAAAACAGACAACAGCAAGGCATGCTATCCTGTGTCTATAATTCTCTTCCCTAAGAAGCTATAGCAGGGCAAAGCTGCACTACATAGTGAGACCCTGACTCAAGCAAAGCAAAACAAAACACAACCCAAGGTTATTTTCCCTTGCTACATACTTGTATTCATCAACGTACAAGATGTGTTATCTAGTAAAATAAGGTAAAGAAGTATATGGGAAGAAACAAATCATTGTTTATTCACAGATGCTTTTTCGAATGTTTCTGAAATAATTTGGGATTGCCCAAAATTATAATCTCAGTACTTGCAAGACTGAGGCAGATATATTATGAGTTTGAGCCTAACCCAACTGGGCAGTTTAGCAATTTAGCAAGTCTCTACATCAAACTAAAACAAAAATGAAAAAGGGCCTGGGTTAAAACCCCAGGACTGGCCAAAGAAACAAACAAGCATATGCAAAAACAATGGCTCAGCCTGGGAAGAATTGTAGTAATATGCACTATTTTTATTGTTTCATATATTTGGTGGTAGTAATAAGTTTCATTGGAGGAAAAGAAAATTTCAGATCTCCCCAATTTAATAATGGATTTCTAACAAGTTTATTTGAAATTCCACAGAATCTCAATTTTGTTTGTTGTTGAGGGAAGGGTTTGAAAAAACTGATGAACTGATTCTAATTTATGTGGCAGTATGAAGAAAGTATAATAGGATAACTTTGCAAATGAACACAAACTTCCCTATTAATACTACCACATTTACAGACATAATATTTTATATATTTATAATGTGCCACATGACATTTTAATTCTTGTTTGTGTCAATAAAAATTAAATGAAAAATTAACAAGATAAAAATAACCTGAGCAACTACAAGCAATATAATAACCATTGTTAATTTCCTATCATATGGTCTTGAAATTCTTTATTTTTTATTCTCTTTAATACCAACAAAAGGGAAAAACCATGTAATACTGTTATATAGATAAACTTGGACCCAAAGACCAGACTGTATTCCAAATAAACTTACCTATTTAGGGGCAGATGATTTTTGATAAGTCTGTTCCAGTAATTTAGCTAAAGTGGATAAGCCTTCTAACAAGTTGTGCCCCAAATACATTTATACACTGAAAGTCTTCTCAAACACTTACACACAAATATTCCAGCTCTTTAGGTTGTGGTACTAAAAGTAGGAAATAGAAGTCCACATACTAGTAAAGAAAATAAGCTGTAGGTATAAGGAATGCATTACACACATACCACATACATATACCTCACATTCAGGTGGATCACCTATAATAATAATAGAATGCCATCCTGTTGAGTTTTATTAATTCTCATCATGACAGAGGGTAGATGATTCCATCACTGGAGATGGAATGGGAAAGGAGAACTGAGAAGGAATTTCAAGAATAAACAAAGCTAGCAATAACAGGAGGGTGCTGGAATGTGATTGCTGTTTTGAATTTGTTTATTTTCTTCCTGGTTGCTTTAGTGGCCACATTGTTTCCATAGGGATCAATTAATGTTCTTAACCTCTCTTGTGGTTTTCTCAGTTTTTATATTTATTTTTATTTGTCCATAACTTTTTAAAATTCTTTTCTAAATTATAATTTATTTTATTTTGCAGAGTAAAAGTGAAAGCAAGGACAAAGATCAGAAACAGGGTAACCTACAACAATATATGTTATAGATTTTCAAAACCAGAATAGCTGATTATGGGGATGGGGAGATGGTTCAGTGGAATAAGTGCTTGCCTGGCAAGTGCAAGGGCCTGAGTTCGATCCCCAGTTTTGCAAAAAAAAAGCTGATTAACAGTGGTTGACATGTTATCCATTTTTATCTTCAAATCTGTCTCTCAGATTAACAGACAGTACTTATGGAAGATTGGACATATGATTGAATTTTGCCACTTGCTTTCAAGAAATCTTTAAATTTTAGGCCCAATAGCTCAGTGGACGAAAGCACCTACAATCAGGGCCAGGGGCCAGGGGTTTGACCTATACCCAGGCTGGCCCTGCCTCTGGGTGTACTGAGACAGCAATTGAGACTGGACCTGTAATCCCAGCTCTTGGGAGGTTGTAAACAGGCAGACTGCTATGAATTCAATGTAGCTGTGAAACCCTGAACACCCTGTAGACCCTTCCTTAACATACCAAAGAAAGAGAGAAATCTTAAATTTTTGTTTTTATCTCTTTTTTATTACCTTTTCTAAAAAAATTATTTTAAAGAGAGTAATTGATATGACATTAGGAATGAGGCACCATGCATGGTTTTTGTATCACACATTGCTGTACTCCATGTAGTTGCTTAGTTCACAGATATCAGCATACAAAGTTAGTCATGGTGAAAATTCTACACATCAACTACTATTTTCAAGAAACTGAGGAAAATTCTCAGTAAAAGCCCTTCAGCCATCCTGTATATATACTTGAACATTTTCTCCCTACCCTTTTTTCCTATCTTTTCTCCTCTTCATTGTTTAATTCTTAAGTTCCATTTCTTTCTGTTTTGCTGTATCTGTTATACCTTTCAGGTTTTGTTTCTTCTTTGAGATTCTTAGACTAAGGAGGCAATATGATACATATACACATGTATGTCTGGTTTATCTCACTTGTGAGTATAGCCTGTAGTTGCATCTACTTACCCATAAAGGCTTCAAGTTTATCTCTCTTTATAGCTAAGTAATACTCCATCATACAAAAATATCACATCATTTTCAACTGTTCCTCAGGTGATGGGCATTTTGGTTGCTTCTAAGATCCAGCTGTGACAAATTGTGCAGCTATAAACGCAGGTGCACATATATTACTATGGTATGATGTTTTCAGCTGAAGGGGATTTTCAGTGCTAGTTTTTGAAGGAATCGCCACACTGATTTCCACAGTGGTTGTACCGGTCTACATTTCCACCAACAGTAGAGGAGAATTCCTTTTCACCCGAAGCCTCTCCAGCATTTGTTATTAGTTGATTTCTATATAATAGCCATTATTTCTGGGGTGAGATTGTATGTCAATGTTGTTTTAATCTGCACTTCTCCTGTTTTGTGATTTAATGGCTCATCTATGGACACTTGTTTTACAGAACATAATTTCTTTTTTTTTTTTCCTTTTTTTTTCCCCCCTTTTTTTGGCAGAACTGTGAATTGAACTCAGACCCTTGCGCTTGCCAGGGAAGTGCCTATTGCCCTGAGCCATCTCCCCAGCCCCATTACCTTCTTATTATTGTATACTATTTCACAGATCATTAACATACAAATATCATCTATTCCTAGGATTGTGCTTCTTCTACAGATGCAAATATCACTTTGTCTTTAAAAATTTTACTCATGGTTGGTATGCCTAGTGTGTTTGCACAACAACTACTATTTTCAAGTGAATTTTTCTCCTCTTGTCTCTGCTTTGACAGTTCAGAATGGCCAGACCCTTTGTTGTGATCTGCGGCGACCGACTTCCAGACAGTACTGCCACAGTCTGTTCCTGTAGACTAGTGTTTGAAGTGGAGTACTTTGCATTCTGTCTGCACCATGGGCTCACGGTGTTGTGCTTTAGTCTCACTTCAAATAATTTGAAAAGCTAACACATTTTCTTTTGCTGTCATGATGAAATAATCTGTAGTATTTTTAGGTGTAAATTTAAATCTCTCATTTTAATAATAGCAAGCTTCCACCAAGGGTACCTGCGAGCTGTTACATAAACCGTAGTCCTCAGCCACTTCTATGTCTTAGTCTAAGAAGGTGTTGCAGTCAGCGCCTGTAAGGGAATAGATTTAATTACAGGACACATGATTTATATGATTATTTTAAAATATTTACCTGAAAAGTCAAAGGCAGAAGAGTGCCTGAGATCTGCCCATGACCCAGACACCCAAAGAATCCTGCTGAGCATCAGAATCCTGCAGCCATATCCTGCACTAGTCCAGCTGCAGATCTAGAGCCTGTGGTAATGTCTCTCATGGTCCAGCTGGAGGCTCAGAGCCTATGACAATGTCTCATGCAAGTCTATATCAAGCATATGCCCTGGGGAGACCCAAAGGCCAGTTGCAGAAGCTAGAAAGTCTACAACAGCGGGATGAAGGGTCTGTGCCACCAGGATGAGGGATCTGCACTGGAGCCAGGGAATCGTACTCAAGGTTAGGACAAGGGCTTCCCTGAAGAGAGCCACAGCAATCTTCAATGACAGTTAGGACCCGGGCTCTCCTGATGATGAGAACTGCCAAGTTCATAGCAGGAAAACCAGCATGATGAGCTCCTGTGGAAGAATCGATGGCACCCCATCTTCTCCTCCAGCTCTCCTTTTATACTGTGGGCAACATTCCTCAGGAGTCCTTCCACACCAAGCAACGTGCTGATTCAGATCAGCTGGGTGTTCCAAGTTGACAAATAGTTAATCTGCCAAAGAGGTCTCTGCTTCTATATGCTGGTCCTCTTGCTGCTGCATACACCCTCATTATGGCTATCTTTGGTATTCCTGTTTTAAAAAAAAGTGTTATTCGTCCAGGGAGTTAGCTCAGTAGAATAAGCACTTGCTTGCCAAGCACAAGGTCCTGAGTTCAATCCCTGGTTCCACCAAAAAAAAAAAAAAAAGTGTTATTCATATCTTGAGGGTTATGGTTTTCCTCTATACTGATACTTAAAAAAGACTTCCCTGAAAAAAATCATATATTCAAAGAGCTGCTTGCTTTTGATACTAAAACTCTTGGGATTAGCACTATAAAGATTCACTTCTCTTGCAAGATCTGCGATTGCCTCATTCATGATTTTAGATCACTTTCATGTCTTGTCACTCTTGAATGTAGAAATTACAGAGACCTATGCATTCTCAGTTCTTGTTTTATATGATTCTATGATTCTATCATTTTTTGTGTTGGGAAGGTACCAGGAATCAAACTCAGGACCTCACGCTTGCGTGGCAGGTGCTATGACACTGAACTATGGCCCTGACCTGATTTTAAAATTCTGAAAGCGTTGTGCATTTTCTCATAAATTTAGGGGTTAGGTTAATTATTCTTGGCTTGAGAAAACTTCCATTTAAATATGACTCATAATAGCAAATAACAGTTCATGGTTAGCAATTTAAGTCACAAAGATTCTGCACACACTTCAAAAATTATAATGTACTCATAACTGTCTGGAAAATGATAAAGTAGGTATTATCCTCAAAGCACTTACATGCCTTGAAATCAAGCTTCTTATTCTTCAGCTTCCTTGTACATTAAATGCATGTAGTTATGTCTCACTGTGTTGTATGAATTAAATGTATATAAAATACAGTAAATTTCAAATGGTATCAATTAATATCAGCATAATATTTTAGCTGTATTTTTGTACATTCTGATGATGCAACTAACTTTCATAACTTTCTCAAGATATTCAATGCTACTTTTTATTCTTTACAGTTATACATTTGCATTTGAACACACTGAGTTTCAAACAGATATCTGTTTATCATTTTATAGATGAGACTGACTTCCTAGAGGTCAGGGGCCAACTGTGTCCAATCAGGGGCCATAGATGGTGGAAATAGTATCCAATCACATCCAAATATCTTATGCACTTAGATTTAAAATGTGATCATTCACAGTGTGAGAGTTGCATCTCACTTTGCTAAGAATACTCATAGTGGGCCTGTTTGGCACTGTGGTCATGTTTTAGGGCTGTCCTAAAAGATCAGTTCTTCAAGTCTTGAGAAAGCCTTCATAAAATTCAACACTTGATGCCTTTTGACCGCCATGAGGTCATTTGAGGGGTGTCAAGTATTCTTGCTAACACTCTCTACTGCACCGATGCTGGAAATTTTATAGATGTTCACCTTTGCTGTTAGATTGTTCAGCATTATACTTGCATGGAGGACTCGTAGACTGTGTGATGAACTTCTTCATGTTGCTGAAGGGCAACATCATGTTCATAATGTTTAGGAAAATTTCATAGGCCTGAGAAAACCACACGGTTCTCACCACTGATGTGATCTGTGTCAACCTATGTATGGGTGCCACTTCTTATTAGCTATTTTTTTAATAATATTAGTTGGTAATATTAGTGTCTGTGCACAAAATAATCACCTATGAAATTTCAGCAGACACAGTATTGAACATTTCTTCAGACTGGCTAAAAACAGCTGATAAATGTTGCAAAGCTTATCTGAGAAAGTTATTGCAAGGCAGCATGAGAGGTCCAGTTAGCAAGAAAATTTAAATTTGATTGGGTTGTACTTTTTGAACTTTGGCATGCAACAGAAGTATATAAAGAGCACTTTAAGAGGCAGAAAGATAGAATTCTGCCCAATGTTCAATTCAGAATATCGTGGGTTGAGATAAAATAAACAAACAAACAAAAACCAGTCAGTCCTTAGTTAGCTCTGAAAAAATTTGATTTGGTCACTACTGTACAAGATGATTTAGTAGAATAAAATGGAAGCAATATACATAGAAATGATGTTTTTCAATTTTAGTCTACTGCCCAAATCCTTTTCATAAAATAATACTTATCACTATGGGATGGTCCTTCATCTCTATTACTTAATTCAAAACTATATATTTGCTCTGTAATATACATGTGTAATAGCAACACAAAAACTTCTCTTTAGTATCTGTATTGACAAATGAAAACAAGCCAACAAGAATAACACTGTAATAATGATGCAAAGCCTGAAAGGACATTTTAAAAATTCAATGAAAAACTCTACTTTGTATTTTAAAATTGAAAATAAAACACTGGCACATATATATAATTGCATTTTTATGACCTAATGCACTTATTTCTTTTGCATTTTTATTTAAGACATAAAACTACAGTAATATTTAAATATTTTCAGTTTTAAAAGCTTTATATTGAGGGTGTTTTTCTCTTGTTGCTAATATTTTTTGAATCAACCTTTGAATTTTCCATCGAAATTAATTTTGTGCAAAAGACAGGAAAAGAAGTACATGTGACACTAATAGCTTATTGAAATATATTTGGTTATCTGTATCTCAGTGAATGATGTTCATTTTCGTATTTGGATTTCCTATATCTTGTTTGTGGGCACTTATTTGAGTATCTTGTTGCTGAGTGTGTTTGCCAGGATTCATTCAATTGTACTGCATGTAAGTCTGCATATTGTAAAGGGGGGAGATCCAGATGAAAGATATGTAAATGAAAGGACACACAGGGCAGACTTTTCTAGGGCCCCGTGGGAAGCTTCCACTGTCTGTGTGGAATCAGGATTCAGGCATCAGGCCCACCACTGGCTTGAGTCAATGTACACACAGACCTTCAGAGAAACATCTGACCCCTTATTGAGTTTTCATTTCACAGCCATGGTTCATTGATTGAATGGTCCAGGGTTGACCTCGGACTCTAAGCTGGCTAGCACAATAAGATTTTAATTCCTGACTGTAAGTCATGTAGTCTATATGTGATGTCTGTATCCCAAACCAAGTTTGTTATGGGGTTCTGCTCCTACCCTGAACAAATCATTCTTGTCAGGACTAGCATAGAGTAACCCCAAGAAACTGAGACTGAAGGCTATGTGCCTCTTTGGGCAAGGCTAGATTTTTTATTGCACAGTTTTCAAGCAGTAAGAAGAGAATCTCCAGTTAATTAAAAAGAATGATAGTGTGGATCCTACTTTATCGAGTTTAAAGGAATAAAGGTAATAGTTCCATAAACTCAATAAGTATTATCATCACTGATTTATCTTTTTTTTTTTTTTTGGTACCAGGGATTGAACTCAGGACCCTGTGCTTTCCAGGCAAATGCTTATTTTGCTGAGATATCTCGCCAGGCCTATCATCACTGATTTAAATGTGCAGAATTTAGAATTAATATTCATTCTGAGGAATTCAAAACTAAATAAAATCCTGAAGGGACCTTCTAGATGAAAATGGTTTCTAGGTGTATTTAAATGATGGTTATCAACTTATATGTAGGTAGTATAAAATGTAATTAATAAGATACCGTTTTTTTTTTTTTTTTTGTAGTTTTTAGGGAAAGGTCTACAGGGTATTCAAGGTCTCTCTGGTACATTGGACTCGTAGTGATCCACCTGTTTACAGCCTCCCAAGAGCTGGGATTACAAGTACATGCCACCACGCTCAGTCTCAACTGCCATCTCAGTGTACCCTGGGTGTGGGGTTGGCATGGTAGACAGGGATTGAAACCCTGGCCCCTTTGCCTGCTTGCACACCCTTTCATCCACTGAGCTATTTGGCTGGCCCTGATAAAGTGTTATTTTAAACAACATACCACATCATCATAGTAGTAAGACAAAGGTTCCTAAAAACCTGTTAACATCTTTTCCACCACAGGTAAATTTCTTAGTGTATAAAAAAGAAATGTACTTAAATATTCACAATCAATACCAAGAAGAAAGTTATTGGGTGAAGAGGTGTACAGTTTCAGGATCTTGAGGAGGAAATGCTTCCATATTATTCATTTCCCCTTGTCAATAATAAATGATGGATAGGAGATTAGGTTTAGTCTAAACATATTTTTATGGTATTAGTCAACTTTGCTACGGCTCACGAATGATGGGGGCAGTCACAAGAGGGATTTCTGACTCATAATTCACTTGAGGAACAGAACTGAATATTTATACTTTCAGCAAAGTGCAAGTTAAGTATATGATTACTGCAGAACTCGTGTCTTCATCCACATACCATGAAAAATGTACTAATATACAATAAAAAAAGATAGCACAAATTATTCTTTAGAAGCTGAGAAACATCATACAAATACAAATCTTACAACTATATTGGCCTCTATAATACAATGACTGCAAAAGTCTCTGTCGTGGGGCAGTCAGACAGCTCAGCGGACTAAAGTGCCCCCGGGACACGCTGGGACCACAGTTGAGACTGGGCCCGGTGGCAGCACCAGTAATCCCAGCACTTGGGGAGCTATAACCAGAAGGATCACTACAAGTTGGATTTGTGTAGTAAGACCTTGTTGACTCTGAATTAAATACTTTAAAAAAACAAAAAATAAAATAAAAAGTGTCTGTAGCATAAATTACTATTTATTTAATTTTTCAATAATATTTTCTTTAATAAATATAGAGCTGCATATAATTGCCTCTTGGAATGAAAAAAAGCTGAGATTTTATGAATTTTACAGATCTCTTGGCGAATCACTTCAGTATAAAATACTCATGAACTTCTGGCAATTTTAGACGTTTACTTTAATTTTATTTAGGTTATTTTATCTTTTGTTGTAATACAACACAGTTTAATTTTCAGAGTAGATATTTTAATGACTTTAGTCACATCAAAATTTCAGTCAAAGTTTTACTTGCTGAAAATTATTGGTCTACTTTTCTTTCTTTTGCTTATGCTTGTGAATTTTGCTTTTACTTAAGTGTTAGAACTGTGTAAAAATTTCTTAATCATTGTTGCCAGAAACATTTTTATTGTCACTATGCATACCTTAGCTGTAGATAGCATCTGGTAATTTTTATTCACTTGACAGAAAATATGTATAGCTTGAGGTTTTCTCAACAAGTCATGGAATCTTCAGATAGAAGAAATCATTCTCATATTGAATCAATCACACAACTCTGCATTTTTCTGAGTTCATGACAAAAAGGGCTAACAAACAATACTCTTCTTGTATTTTGGTTTTTGCACAGATTCTGAGGAAGTCTGATACTCTTCTGTGCTGACAGTGATCTAACAAAATTCTAGACCATGGGACAATGCTCTCAGTAGTTGTTTAGTTTCTGTTTTAAAAGTTTACTGTAAAGCAGTCACATTACGAATTTTGGATCTTTGAAAACATGAAGCAAAATAACTGTTTTTTAACTTATGAAGATGCAAGAATTTCATAATGTCAGCTAAGAAATATTTGAATCTAAGCAGAAAGATTAACTAATTTTGTAAACTGTATACTTGTAATTTCCCCAATGGAAGCATCATTAACTTTCATAAAAAAGACTGTTTTTTTTTTTTTTTTGCACTACTTACAGGATATATACTATAACATAATATTAACATAAAATCTACTTTGAATCTTAGGGCATAAATAGGAAAAAGAAAAGAGGTATATAAAACTATTATATATAATTATATTATTATATATCTCATGATAATAACACATAACTTATAATAATATAAGTTATATATTAGTATATAGCTTGTTGAATGACTAATGTAGCCATCTGACCAGAGTTCCCTTTGGTAAATAGAACGAGCAAGTCATTACTAAATCAAAAACATGTTTCTTAAGTACTTAGTCAGCAAATTATTTCTTTTATTTTTAAAAATATAAAATGTTCTTTATATTTCTTAAAGGATTTAAATAATTTTCAGAAGATGACCTTTCTGAAGCAGATTTTTTTCTCTATTATTATGCTGTATTCTGAAATTCCTACTGAAATATGTGACATTGCCACAGAACTTGAAATAAAAATATGAAAGGAAGGAAATGGAAGTATATTTATAATAATAAAAAAAATCTGTCTATTTGACTTCATTAAGACAAGATAATATATTG
>PVKA01044931.1:0-15855 GCA_004027165.1 Ctenomys sociabilis
TTTTTTTGAGACAGGGTCTCACTATGCAGTTCAGGCTGGCCTCGAACTCACTTTGTAGCTCAGGCTGGTCTCGAACTCACAACAATCCTCCTGTCTCAGCCTCCCGAGTGCTGGGATTACAGGCATGCGCCACCACGCCCGGCCCTTATATCTAGATTTCTGTAGCACACCTCATAGATATGGTTTTTTAAACAATTAAATATTCAGAATGAACTTTTTTCGGACCCTCCCCCAAAAAATTCTTTTTCAATCAACCTCTTTGATTTATTTTTTTAAAGGATTCTCCTGTCATCAGCCTCCCAAGCACTAGGATTACAAGCAGGCACCACCATGCCCAGTCTCAATTGCCCTCTCAGCGTGCTCTGGGGGCGGGGCAGCAAGACTTGCCGGTGATCGAACCCCGGTCCCTGCGTCTGCCTAAGCAGGCACTTTAGTCCTCTGAGCTATCTGGCCAGCCTCAACCAACTTCTTTGTAAAGAAAAAAAAAAAAAAAAAAAAAAAAGAAGAAGAAGGAAGGAGAGGGGAGGGAGGGTAAGAGGAAAGGAAAGACAGAGGAAGGGACCACAGAGAGAAGAAAGGAAAAGGGGGAGAAGAAGAAAAACAGAAATGCAGATCTGGGTTTAAACACAGGCTCCCAGGTCCAATAGCCTCATGTGAAATATACCAAACTTCTCCAACAGATCCTAAGGGCCAGCCAGATAGCTCACAGAACTAAAGCACCTGCTTAGGCAGAGCGGTATGCTGGGTCCGCCCCGCCCCCGGGGTGCGCCGAGCTATCTAATGAGACTGGCGTGGTGGCGCCGGCCTGTAACCCCAGCCCTGTGGAGGATCGCGAGGAGACCAATCTATGTAATGAGACCCTGTACTAAATACATAAAATAAAAGCAGCCCAGACCTCTGACGTGAAAGGTGTGTGTGCGCACGCGCACACCCGCACACATCCAGAGCAGCCAGCAGGGGCCCTGGGCGCCCAGGATTCCCAGCACTGCCTCCTCCCTGCACTGCCAGCGGCACCTGCACTGCCCCTCCTCAGCTTGCTCTCCCACACATACACTGCCGCTGCTCACGTCATCACGATTGACTTCGAAGCGGAGTGACTCAAAAGCCATCTGGTCGACCTCGGGCACAGGGGTCGACGGTGCAGCCAGAGCTGGGAGCGGGAGGCAGGAAAGAGCCTGGGCTCCCTGTGGCACAGTGAGACCTGAAGCCGTTTTTCCTGCTGCCCAGACCTCCGCCACTTGGATGGCACTTAATCACATTAAAGGCAAATTTTAAACTGGGTGTGGGAATGTCTGCCCGTAATCCCAGCACCCCGGAGTCTAAGGCAGGAAGATCGCCACAAGTTCAAGGCCAGCCTGGACTACATAGCAAGACCCTAACTGAAAACAAATTTTAAATGTTTTTCTAATTTAAAAAACAAAAGCAAGGCCAGGGAGAAAGCTCAGTAGAATAAGTGCTTGCCTGGCAAGTGCAGGGTCCTGAGTTCAATCCCTGGTACCAAAAACAAAAAGTTAAAAAATAAAAGCAGATCATCCCCACTCTGTCCACCAACACCAACATCATGCTGCTCAGGAAACGCCCTCAGCAACCCCAAATTAAACTTTACCAGTTCTGCAGTTCCTCCTCACTCCAGGGGACACCATCACAGAGGTGACAGACCGTTACACTGAAAAGAGACCGGAGAGGACATGTGAATGGGACAGATCCTGCATTCACATACGGGAAAAATTCATTTGTTAAAATGGGCAGACAACGGAGCAACCTACCGAGCCAAGCAACCGCCATCAGAACACCAATAACATTCTTCAAAGGCAGAAAATAATCCTACAGTTCTTGCAGAGCCACCAGAGGCGTCAAACAGCCACGTAATCTTGACGGAAAGAAACGAGGCTGGAGGCATCACACGGCCCGGCTTCACGGCTTCCTGCACATCGGCAGGACCTGGGCCAACGTGGCGCTGACACAAGAGCGCCACAGAGACCACAGCACGGGACAGAGAGCGGGCGAGCCAGGCACTAGGGCTGCCGAGCCCCTGCGTGGCGCCCAGGCACACAGCGGACGTGAGCCTCTCCCACACATGAACTCCTCTGGGAACAGATGATGGACTGGAGCAAAGGCCAGCACCACGCGCCAAGTAGCAGATGCGCAGACAGAGCTCTAGGGTGCGGGCTTGAGCAATGTTTTTTTGGTTTTTGGTTTTTTGACCACAAAAGGACAGGCAATGAAAGTAAAAGTCGATTAATGAGAGCACAGTGAACTCAAACAATTTGCACAGCAGAGGAAACAACCAACAGAGTGAAAAGACAGCCCACAGACTGGGAGGGAATATGTACAAACTAAAACATCTAACAAGTAGTTCATATCCAAAATCTAAAAGGAAATTGATTCATGAGTAAATAATCCAATAATAATAAAAAATTAAAAAAAAGCAAAAGACCTGAATGGGCATTTCATAAAAGAAGACAGAATGGCCGGTGGGTGCCTGGAGGACGTTAGATGTCGCAATCACCAGGGCAAACTGGAAACACAACACAATATGACCTTGCTCTGTCACAAAGGATGTCACCAAAGAAAGAGACGCATGTTGGCTAGGTGAGGATGACCGAGACTTTACTCACTGCTGACGGGACTGTTGATTAATTACAGCCACTACAGAGAACCACATGGAGCCCCCTCAAAAAGTTAAAACTAGCCATGTATCCTGGTGCATGCTTGTCATCCCAGTATGCAGGGTGCTGAGGCAAGAGGGTGGCCTCAAGTCCAAGTTCAGTCTGGGCTACAAAGTGAGCTCAAGGCCAGCCTGAACTGCAGAGCAACATCCTGTCTCAAAAAGACAAAAAAAAAAAAAAAAAAAAAAAAAAGCTATCTCTGCATACTCATCGTTGGATTACTGGATTTAAAAAATTATATGCAGTAGAATACTATTTAGCCATAAGAAAGGAAATCCTGTCATCTGGGACAGCAGAGATAAACTTGGCTGATGCTTTAAGTGAATTAAGCAAGGCACAGAAAGAAAATTACCACACCACAGAGAATCACACCATGGAGAATTTAAAAAGTTGATGCCACAGAAATGAACAGAATGTCTCTTCCCAGCTGCCATGAGTCAGATGACTAAGGAGACGTCAGTCATGGCACAGACAGTGGCAGGCAGGAAGAACAGGCACAAGGCTCCCTCGAGCAGGGCGATGGATGCAAATGATGGCACGCAGCATGCTCAAAAAAAGTCAGAGACCTTGAGAGTTCTGGACACTGAAAGGCAATTCTTCGAGGCGACGCACTCATTCGTTAGCCAGCTTTACCTGCCCACCATGCACCCATGCTCCAGGATACAGCAGTGTGCATGTCAGTTTGTGAGTAGCATCTTAGAGGGGTGGGGTGGAGCTTGGCGGTAGAGCTTGCGAACAGTGTGCCCACAACCCTGAGTCTGACCCCCAGCACCGGAATAAAAGCTGAAATGCGTTGGTGGCACCGTCCTTATTTGAATTTATTTAAATGTTTACTTCTGATAGTGAATAGATGCATTAGGCCTTGTAAAATCAATATGCTCTAACACAGTAAGGCTTTCAGGAAAAGCATAAAATAGTATCTTCATGATACTGCGGTGAAGAGAGATTTGCTAAACAGAACCCAAAAAGCAATACCCATAATGCAGCAGTAAATAAAGCAGAGGATGACACGAGGTTTGCGGCACGCCTGCAGCTGGGCGGTCGAGGACACACTTGGGGGCCTCGGGCCCTGGGTCCACTCCGAGATCCAGACTCGCCCCAAAGACTCTTGCCATCCGAAGACACCAGTGAGAGAACACAAGGTGCAAAAGGCATCGTGGAGAGGTTTTTGCAACAAATGGATCCAGGGGCCAGGGAGATGGCTCAGTGGAATAAGTGGTTGCCTGACAAGCGCAAGGGCCTGAGTTCAATCTCCAGTTCAGCAAAAGAAAAAGATCCAAAGAAATCAGATCTAAAATAAATAAATCAAGTCAAACATAGCAGGAGCCAGTAATAAAAATGCAAACAACCAGTTTTTCACAAAAGGCAAATGCTCAGGAGACTTCCACCCAAGTGCTCCACTCCTCAGCCATCATAAAGTCACAGTGTCACCCACTATGCTGTGCACCCAGCAGAATCAATAGAACCCAACAGTCTGGCAGCAGTGGGTGCGGAGAGACCTGCAGCGTCTAGGACATCACGTGCTCCGCTGATCCCAAAAATCTTGGAAACCCATTTGGCTGTGCCTGCTGAGGCGTAATACACACGCTCGGTGACCCAGGAAGGGACTCTCTGGCACGCAACCAGCAGAAACACGTTCCTGTGCGCCCCACAAGGCACTCACGAAGACACTGACAGAAGCTCTTTTCACAAGCGATTAAAACCAGAAATTGCCCAAACATCCATCCAAATAAAACCATTAAAGCAATATATTCACTCAGTAGAATATGATACAGAAAAGAGAGGAATGGTCTAGAGCCACCACACCTCAAAGCTGAGCCAAAGCAACTAGAGCAAAAAATTATATACAGAATGGATTTCATTGACATAAAATTCAAAACCAGCAGAATTTTCCTACAGTTCAAAATCCCAGCTCAGTTGTGCAGATGAGGGTGAGGGGTTCTGGACAGGACTGGCGGTGCTGGTGACGCCTGCTCTTGCATTTGGACGCCGGTACACAAACATATCCCCTTCATAAAAATGCATTATGCTGCACACTTAGTCATGGCGCGTACTCTTACGTGTTCTTGAACATCTGATGCACCTTCAGCTCGTCGGCCATCAACACTCAAGTCAGTACGGAGGACTCTGAAGCCAGCATTCAGCAGCCCGGCCCAGAGAAGGCCGCAGCCGGGCCAGCCCCAGGCGCCCTCACCCTCGCCTACTGCCAGAGGCTCATCACCTGATTGGGTCCTCCAGGTAAGCGTTCTGCTTGTGATTTTCCTTCTAACTTTTTAACCCTTTCTTAGAGTTCAGAGGATACCAGCAACAAGTTTTAGAAGATAAAAAGAGAATCAAGACAGCCAGAGTCTAACTAGAAGCTGGGCTCTCCCTGGAACCCCTAAGAACTCGGAACCTGATGCCACCCTGCTCCAGGGCAGTGGAGGGAGCAGTGAAGCAGGACCGAAACATAAGAAGGGTGACAGAAAATTGATGCAAAGTGAGCTCTCAGGTCTCCGTCCTTGGCCCCAACAACTGGTAGCTGCATTCCCCACATGGCACTTGAGAGGGCCACCACCAAAAAGACCCCAGGTGGGGGACAGCAGGCAGCGTTGAAGGCAAGGACAGGGCCGCACTAGAAGCCCTAGGCCCAGCCTGCCGTCCTCTCGGCACCTGACGGACCTGCCGATGTCACCTTAAGGACACCAAGCAGCTGAGCCAATGGGGGCAGGCACACCCCACAACCGCCGGTTTTCAACCCATCTCCCCAGGCTCAGTGAAATGGGCCTGATCCCTAAAGACAACAAAGACAAATGAATAAAGGAACCCATTGTGACTGGGAACAAACAGTGACACTCCAAGGGCCACCAAGGCAGCACTTTCAGAGGAGAAAGGGAATCTGGCCAAAGCAAGCTATGGCAGTGCCTCCCCAGCCCGCTGACTCCTGCGTCTGTACACACCAGCCTGTAGGTACCTGGTCTATAAGCTCCCCTCTCCCTCCCACCCCGTTTTTACATTACACGGCTTGACTGTCTACACTTTTTGAATGGGTTCTTGATTTGTTTTAAGGGGATATTTTCTTTCTTTTTTTTTTCCCCCGGAACCAGGGATTGAACTCAGGCCTTATTCTACTAAGCTATCTCCTCAGCCCCTGGGATTTTCTGATCTACAAACAAAATCATCTGGCTGTGCGTGCATTCGTACAATCTTGGAGTGATACCTGTCTTCTCCAATCTGTGCCCCCCATCATTCACCCCCTGTCTGATTTAGACCCATTCAGGCATAGTTTAAGGATAACAATTTTCAAAAGGTAATTTCCATGTGAGTAGCAATCACCCCCAGGCGCAGGCTCTGCTCTCAGAGGCCCCAAGCAGCAGAGAAGACACAGGCTGTGGACTACAGAAGCCTGCTGGGGAGCCTCGGGTCCCCCACTATATCAGACTGCGGTTGCTGTGACAAGACACCAGAAAGAATGGCCTTCCAGGGAGGAGAGGCTGGACTGGGCTCCCAGTGTCAGAGGCTACAGTCCATGGCTGGCTGCCCCACTGCTCACAGCAGCCAGGAAGCAGAGAGAAATAGGCTGGCCCCAAATCTCCTCGAAGGGCCCACACCCTGTCACCTCTCTTCCTCCCAAGAGGCACCTCCCAGAGTGAACATCCTTTCTGAGTGTCACCACCCCTACGGACCACGACTTCCATGCGTGAGCCTTTAAGATCTAAGCCGTGACAACCACATGGCTGCAGGGCTCTCAGCAGATGAGTTAATAACTTCGAGCATGGGGAATGCAATGCCTAGACTGAGCAAGCTCCATGTTGAGGTAAATCCCCGGTACTTGGGGTTGTTTTTGTTTTTCATTTATGTGTTTGTATTTGGTACAGGGTCTCACTATGAAGCTTGGACTCATAATGATCCTCCTGTCTCAGCCTCCCAGTGCTGGGATTACAGGCTGGTGCCACCATGCCTGGTTTCAGTGGCCAGCGTAGCACACCCAGGGTTCGGTGCACCTGGAGTTTGGGGCCAGCATGGCATGCAGTACTAGGGATGGAACCTGGGACCTGAGCTTGCCAGGTGGGAGCCTATGCTGCTGAGCTATCTCCCCAGCCTCCCTGCCCAAGTATTTTTTTTTCTTGCTTTTTATTTTTTTTTGGGGGGGGGAGGAGCCAGGAATTGAACTCAGGCCCTTATGCTTGCCAGACAAGCGCTTATTCTACCGAGCCATCTCCCTGGCCCCTGCCCAACTACTTCTTATTATTTATTTTGAAATAGCATCTTGCTAAGGTATCCTGGTGATCTGGCCTCCTGAGTAGCTAGGATTGCAGGCATGAGACAGCGATACTTTACAGCTGTGATGTTCAATGTCTTCATCAATAAAAGGGATATATTAACACTGTCTCTCAGGATTGCTGCTAGATTTAGACACAAAAACAAATGCTAAGAATGTGCATAGCCAGCATTATATAGGAAACAGGGGTAAAGCAGCTGTACTGTTCTTAAAACTTTCACCTCCTTTGCCTGTCCAAGAGCTGAGATCAAACACATCACCTCATGTGAGCCGCATCACAGCCAACGGCTCCTTCCCTCATTTCTACTGTAGCTTTCTGCAGTCATCAGACAAGACAAAAGACACAGCTCCGGGGCCTGCTGCTCCTACCTGAGGAGTGTGAGGGATCCAAGCACAGCAACAGCAAAAGATGACCACTTCCTGCGCCTCTCCGGACCCTGCTGAGTGATGGCTAAGACTGGGGACTGGTGGGCAGAGCAGATGCCCCGTCCGGGTGTGTGAGGAGTTCAAACCCAGAAACAGTCGCGTGAACAAGCACCAGGCACGGTCTCCCCATCCCTGAGCGGAAGGGAGAGGGGCTGAAGTGTTCCCTGCCTGGGTCCCAGCACAGGACTCAGGGACACAGAACTGGGCTCCAAGTTGGACAGCTCTCCCCCTGCACCCCCCAAGGAAGCCAAAACGTAACAGAAAATAAGGTCAATACCATGAGCGGTGATGTGCGGATAAAGGAAAAATGTTTTTTTGTTTTTTGGATTTTTTTTCAGAACCAGGGATTAAACTCAGGCCCTTGTGCTTGCCAGGCAAGCGCTGATTCTACTGAGCTATCTCCCCAGCCCCAGGAAAAATGTTAGGGGACAGCTTGGAATAAGGGACAAGTTCCTGTCCCTCCATGCACCACGAAACGTGGCACAGCACACAAATAACTGGGAGATGGGAAGAAGCTATTCAGTGTGAAGGGGAACAAGGGAGGAGGAAGGGAAAGAAATGCAGGGAAAAGAAAGAGACTAGAAGGAAAAATGGAAGCAAAGCTTTGTACATAAGGAAGAGGGGCTGGAGGGAAAAACCAGCAAGGTGTGGTGCGCACAGGCGCAGGTTCCCCACAGCGAATGTGCTCACCAAGGCCACCTCAAGTGCACCAGCAAAATTAAGGCTTTTGCTTTTCTTTTTAACATAATTGGTTGTTGCAGGGTCTTACTAGGCAACTCGGACTCATAGTGACCCTCCTGCTTCTAGCTTCCCAAGCACTGAGATTGCAGGCCTTGCCACCACACCCCAACTCTGGATGCCTCAGCGTGCCCAGGGGCAGGGCTGGTGTGGCATGTGGTGCCAGGGATCAAACCACAGTCCCTGTGCTTGCCTAAGCCGGCACTTTAGTCCACTGAGCTATCTCACCAGCCCCCAAAACCAATGTTTTTTAAAAGTCAGCAAATGTGCACTGCCCAAGAAGGCCAATAAACAAAGCATGAAAAAAAAAAAGGGAGGATGGCTCAGTGGAATAAGTGCTTCCCTGGAAAGCACAAGGGCCTGAGTTCAATCCCCAGTTCCGAAAAAAAACCATGCACTTCAGTGCATCAGACGCTGAGCTGGGAGAGGCACCCTAAGGTGTGAGTGACTGAGGAGGCCACCCGAGATAGGAAGGGAGATGCACTTCAGGCCCAGAAGCTCAGGAGCAAAGTAGCTGTGTGTCATGGACACCGCTGAGGATACAGTTCACACAAGAAAGGCAGTATACACACACACACACACACACACACAGGCCTACCTCAGGAGGGTACCCTGGGGACACCGAGCCAGAGGGAACCAGCCAGGCCTGAACCACCCACCACGCCGGACTCATTTGTAGGCACCCATACAGGCGCCTTCTGGAAGCCCAGGAGATGAGTGGTTTGGGCAGTGAGGGCTGAAAGCAGGGACCAGAGAGCACTGAGGGTGGGGGAAAAGTCGTGGAATTAGATAGCCTATGCAGCCTTACGCATGGACGAAGAACCACAGACTGTACATGTTAAATGGTCAGAGCTTATGACATATATATATATATATATATATATATATATATATATCAATAAAACCAAGAGCTGGCAAGATAGCCCAGCAGATTAAGGCAGACAAAGGGACCAGGGTTTGATCCCTTGTGTACCATGCTGCTGCTGGCCCCATCCCCAAAGTCGCACTGAGACAGCGATTAAGACTGGGCATGGTGGCGCGTGCTTACAATCCCAGTGCCTGGGAGGCTGACAATAAAAGGATCACCATGAGTCCAATCTGTGTAGTGCTAAATACTAATACTACTACTACTAATAATAAATCAATAAGATAGAAAAAAATACATTGGAATTTCATTTAAAATGTTTTCAACCTAATTTCTCCTTTAGCATGTAAGTTTTTCCTGAGAGGAAATATTATCCAATTTTCTTTTCTTTTCTTTTTCAGTACAGGGTCTCCAAGGTCCAGGGTCTCACTACGCAGACTGGGCTCATAGTGATCCTCCTGTTTTCAGCCTCCCAAGTGCTGGGATTACAGGCGCACACCACTAGGCCCAGTCTCAACCGCTGCCTCCGTGCACCCTGGGGTTGGGGCTGGCCCGGCACTCAGGGGATCGAACCCAGCTGCTGTGCTCTGCCTAAGTAGGCGTTTTAGTCCGATGAACTATTTGGTCAGCCCATTACCCAATGTTTAAAAAAAAATAAATCCCCCATAGAATGCTGACAGTCAGGAAAAAAAAAAAAACAGTTTAAACATCTCTCAGAAAAAGAAAGAACTAGGCCAGGCATGGTAGTGCATGCCTGTAACGCCAGCACTTGGAAGGCTGAGGCAGGATAGTTGGGAGTTTTGAGATCAACCCAGGCTTACAAAGTGAGCTCAAGGCCAGCCTGAACTGCACAGTGAGACCCTGTTTCAAAAAGACAAAAAAACAAAGAACCAACTAAAGTGTGCTATGTGTGGGTACCAGCTCCCCATGATGAATGCCATCATCTATGTTGTAAATATGGATTCATAAAATAGGCTTTAACAACAACAACAAAAAAAAAAAAACAGACAGTTTAAATAAGTAGATGAGGGCCAGGGAGATAGCTCAGTGGTATAAGTGCCTGCCTGGTAAGCACAAGGTCCCAAGTTCAATCCCCAGTACCATAAAAATAAAATAGATAGCTATCCAGGCAGGCGGGCAGGCGGGCGGGCAGGCGGGCGAGCAGGCGGGCGGGCAGGCGGGCATGCAGGTGGAAAGAAAGAAAGAGAGAGAGAGAGAGAGAGAGAGAGAGAGAGAGAGAGAGAGAGAGAGAGAGAAGTCACTGTACTAACACCTGCCCCTTTCATGATTATACATGGGGAGGATGAGGCCAGAGAGCCCAAGGCATCCAGGAGCACTGGGCCGGACAGTGCAGCAGACAGGCCTCTGGTTCCTTTACAAAGCAGACCGACCGCCCCCCACTACCACTGCTGCGGAAGGACACGGAGGAGGTGGCCCTGAAAGAGTGGGCAGCGGGAGGGACAAGGGAGGCCCTGGCCAGCGGCATTTCACGTGCCGCCATTGACGCACGCAGGTGTAAGAATCCTCTGCCTGCTGGCAGCGAGCTTTCCGGTTACGATGGAGTCTGGGCCCGCGGTGTTAGCCACGCCAACTTCTGCACGCAAGGAAGACCTAGTTATTACAGTGGAATACTCCAGACCTCAGACACGTGCCAGCCCTCCAGGCTCAGGTGTTCTGGCATTTTATGTGGCTTTTCCAGTGTGCTCAGCAGAGATGTTACAGTCTGCTACTGTCCACTCTACTCTAGGTGGATGTTGGGCCTGCCTATGGGTTGTGAAATATGAACTTTAAGAAAACAAAAGCAGAGGCAAAAGGTCTGGATGATCAGTCTCTCACGTCATATAAACTGTGAAAGGCATAGGCGATCGATTTCTAAGCACTCTTTCTTGCTTATCAAGAGCTGATCAAGGCCAGGTGTGGTGCCACACACCTGAAATCCCAGCACTCGGGGCCAAGGTAGGAGGAGCACCATAAATATGTACCCCATCAGGGCTACCCAGTGAGTACAAGGCCAGGCTGAACTGCATAGAGAGACCCTATCTCAAAAAGAAAAAAGAAAAAACACCGAGGAAAAAAAAATAGCTGAGAACCACTAACCTCCTTTGTTTGTTTCCTTAGATAAGGTCTGTCTATGTAGCTCAGGCTGGCCTTGGACTCACCATGCAGCCCAAGCTGGCCTCAAACTCATACAACATTCCTGCCTCAGCCTCCCAAGTGCTGGGAGAACAGGCCTGTGCCATCACACCCTAAAATCCTCCCTTCTTTTTCTTTTTTTGCGGAATCAGGGATTGAACTCAGGCCCTTGCACTTGCACTGAACCATCTCCCTAGCCCCTAAAATCCCCTTACTTTAAGGACAAAGAAATTGAAGCTTGGGCAAGACAACCTACCCACGGCAGGGGACACTGGTGACAGGGCTTTCTGACCACAGTTCTGTCTGACATTTAAATATGTTCATCGCGCGTGAAGGCCAGAGCCTCCTTGTGGCCCCAGGTGCAGCTCACACAGCCAGCGCCTCGCCCCCTCTCCTTTTCCACCCTCCCTTATATCCTCCATTTTCATCTCCTAGAATTTGGGGGGCTCATGATCACCCAAGAATCACTTGACTCTTCACAGAGGGAGCTCTGTGCAGTGAAGGCTAACAAGTGCCCGCACAAGGTGCATCTGTTCCTTTTGCTGAGCCGTTTTTAGCTCACTGGTGTGAGATTTAAATTTAGAGTATTTTTTCCCAGGTGGAGGGGGTATGTGCCCTGCTGTGGCTCCTGCTGTTGTAAGATACTGGGGAGACCTCGAAACAGCCAATTTTTCCAAGAAACAGTGAAAACCAAAAGATAGTTTCTATTGTTTGCATCCCCCGAAGCCTCAGCTTTCTCGCCGAGCCTCTCCAAAGATGGCTCGATCATGAGTATGTGAATAGGGATTAACATGGATTAAGTGTGGAATAACTAAATTAATCTACTGGCTGGTTTAACATAGCTCTGGGTGTGGTGTGGATAACAGGAAGGCTGCCCTGCTGTGGGTGGCACCATAGGCTTGCAGCAGGGACGACATACAAGGACAGAGAAGCCCACTGGTCCTGCCTCTGCTGGCCCTGCCATGGATCCTTCCTCCTGTGTGCTGCCTCTCTACCCTGCCACCCGGCCTGGGAGCCAGCTGAGTATGGACTGAAACATCTAAAAAGCTAAAATAAACCTCTCCTTGAACTTTGGGTGTTGGGTATTTTGTCCCAGCAATGACAGACGTAACCAAGACAACCGTGCAATGGCATCTGTAAAACGGGGTGTCTGTCTTCCCACAATTATTTTTTCCTTTCTTTCCTTGCAGTGGAATCTTGCTATGGTGCCCAGACCAGCATGGGCTAGGCTCGAATTTGAGCTCACATCACCCTTCTGTCCCAGCTTCCCCGGCAGCAGGAGGTCCCAGGGCGCATAGCTCCCAGCTCCTCCTGGCTCTGCACACCCTGCAAAGCCACCTCCAAAGAGCAAAGGTGAAACTAATTTACTTCCAGGTCACAGAAACTCTGACTAGTGCTTTTCTAGCAGAGCAGTCCCACCAAAACACTGAAAGGAATGCAGAAGAAAAGACAGCAGAGGGACCCACAGGAACACAGAGAGAGGTGACATCCAGAGACTGGAATGAATGGGCAGGTGGCCCTGAACACAGACTCCACCAGCAGCGGCTGCAGCCTCTCGAGGGGACTCCCGTAGATGTGCAGAAGAAATGATTCACAAAAATAACACAAGGGCTGGCCAGCTAGCTCAGCAGACCAAAGCACCTGCTTGGGCAGACGCAGGGACCGGGAGTTTGATCCCTGCATGCTGTGCCAGCCCTGCTCCCGGGGTACACTGAGACAGTAACTGAGACTGGGCATAGCGGCTCAAGCCTGGAATCCCAGTACGTGGGAAGCTGAAAACAGGTGGATCACTACAAGTCTGATCTGTGAGACCCTGCACTAAAAAAAAAACCTAAAATGCCAAGTGTGGTCAGACTTGCATGTAATCCCAGCACTAGGTAGGCTGAAGCAGGGGGACCGCTGCAAGTATGAAGCCAGCCTGGATCACAGAGTGAGACCTTGTCTCAAGAAACCAAAACCAAACCAAAAAAAAAGTACAAATGAGAAACAAGCAGTAACTAACCATGCAGTTCTACACCTATATCAATAATCAAACCAGAGACCAGGCTGTCAGAAGGATTTCTTTTAGAAATGAATGTATAAACATCTTATAAGAGGTATAGATTACATACAATGGTACAGAAAAATTATAAAAATGGGGAGAGGTATAACATATATCAGTTGACCCCAATAAAGCTGGTGTAGCTATGTTAATACCAGAACCATAGACTTTAAGGCAAGAAATAGGACTAGAGATAAAGAGCTATTTCATAATGAAGATACAACAACTGTAAAAGTGTACACTGGGCCAGGGCGATAGCTTAGCAGCATAAGTACCTGCCTGACAAGCTAAAGGTCCTGAGTTCGATCCCCAATACCAAAAAAAAAAAAAAAAAGCATATGTTACACACCTGATAGCACAGTCTCAAAGTTACAAAATGGAAAAACTGGCAAACAGAAAAAAGAAAAAGGAAAAAAATCTTTAAAAAGCAAAGAGCGAAATTCAAAAATCACATGCACAGAACCAAATGACTCACACACATGCACACTTACACGTGTGAAAATGAGCCACATGCAGAGTCTCGAAGTCTCAAAGAATTTCAAAAAACTAAAATCACACAAAGTATCTTCTCTCACTATGGTGTAGGTTACCTGGAAATCAGTAGGGAAAAAAACTAGAAACTCCCACAACCACTTAGAAATGAAGAAATACATTCTTATATGTGCCTGTGGTTCAAAAAACATCAGCCACAATCGAAATTATAAAACATTTTAGGGGCCAGGGAGATGGCTCAATAGAATAAGCACTTGCCTGGTAAGCGCAAGTGCCTGAGTTCAATCCCCAGTTCCACCAAAAATAAAAATAAAAATAAAACATTTTAAACCAAATAATAATAAAAATGTGGCAGTAATGCAAGTGTAGCAAACACCATGCTCCAGGGAAAATTTTGTATCCTGAAATAAAATTATTTTGAAAAGAAACCTAAAAATAAAACATCAAAACTTCTATCTCAAAAAAAGATTTCCAGCACCGAGGAGATGGCTCAGTGGCATAAGCACCTGCCTCACAAGCGCGAGGGCCTGAGTTTAATCCCTGGCACCTCAAAAAATTAAAAAAGATTTCCAAAATCACAAAGCAAATAATAAAGATAACGGTAGAAGCTCACAAGGCACAAAATAAAAAATAATACAGAAAAAAACCAAGACAAAGATTGCTGAGTTCCTAAAGCTTTGGCAACATGCACCAAAGGGGGCATTGTCGGTTAAAATAATAAGAGGGTCCGGCAAGGCAGCTCGGAGGTCTAAAGCCCCCACAAACTTAGGCATGCACACGGGGACCACGGTTTGATCCCCAGCACCACATAACACACCAGCCCAGGCCCCAGAGAGGGCTGAGCCGGCTAAAATGGAAAAATAAAATAAAATGGGAATACCAATTCAGGAATGGAAAATAAAGACCAGCCACATAATGTACAGATATTTACACTAACACAAGGAGGAGTAAAGAAAATCCTACATCACTAAATGCAACGATTCAGATGAAATGGGGAAATTCCTAAAAAGATACTACTCACTCAAACACAGAAACATTTGAATAATTGTATCTCTATTAAAAATTCAAATCCACATTCTAAAGTCTTCCAACAACAGAATTTCTCGGCCCACATGTCTTCACTGTGAATTTTCTACACGTGCAAGCAAGAATTAGAAAGATCTTCCAGGGAATGTTGTAAGGAAAACAAATATTCTGAATTCATTTTCTAAGGTCGCTGTGTCCTTGCTGCCAGTTCCCAAGAAGTCACCACAGCAAGAGAAAAGTGCCTGTGCAGGGGGCCAGTGAGATAGCTCAGTGGACTAAACGCCTGCTTTGGCAAGCACAGAGACCAGGGTTCAACCCCCAGTCCTGCATGCCGCTCCAGCCCCACCTCTGGGGCACACTGAGTTCACAAATGAGTCTGGGCATGGTGTCACACATGTGTAATTCCAGCACTGGGGAGGCTAAAAACATGAGGGTCACTACAAGTCCGAGCTGTGTGGTAAGACCCTGTACCATATATATATATATATATATAGTGCAGGTGTGGGTCAATTTCATGAGCCAAGGCAGTCCTTAAAAGGTAAAATAAAATAAAACAAAATAAATCTCTCCCCAGTTCCGCCAAAAAAAGAAAAAGAGGAAAAAAAAAAAAACTCTCAGTAACATAATAGCCAGGCAAATCCACCAGTACATAAAAAGGATAACAGCACAACCTAGGTGATTTTATTCCAGAAATAAAAGCTGTCTTATACTCACTCTAATCAACATAATAGGCACTTGTAATCCCAGTACTCCAGAGGCTGAGACAGGAAAATCCCAAATTCAAGACCAGCCTGGTCTACATAGTGAGACCCTGTATCAAAAAAAAGAATGTAAGCTGGGCGTGGTGGCGCATGCCTGTAATCCCAGCACTCGGGAGGCTGAGGCAGGAGGATTGTTGGTGAGTTCGAGACCAGCCTGAGCTACAAAGTGAGCTTAAGGCCAGCCTGAACTGCAGTGAGACCCTGTCTCGAAAAGACAAAAAAAAAAAAAAAAAAAAGAATGTAAGCCGGGTGTGGTGGCGCATGCCTGTAATCCTAGCACTCAGGGGGCTGAGGCAGGGGGATTGCTGTGAGTTCAAGACCAGCCTGACCTACAAAATGAGCTTAAGGCCAGCCTGAACTGCATAGTGAGACCCTGTCTCAAAAAGACCAAAAAAAAAAAAAAAAAAAAATGTAATTCACCATCCAACTAACAAAATAAAAAA
>PVKA01044932.1:0-15856 GCA_004027165.1 Ctenomys sociabilis
TACGGAAAGGTCTACAGCATGTTCAAGATCTCACTACTAGATCGGACTCATAGTGGTTCTCCTGTTTACAGCCTCCCAAGTGCTGGGATTACATGCATGTGCTACCACACTCAGTCTCAATTGCTGTGTCAGTGTGCTCCAGAGGTGGGGCTTGCATGGCAGGCCTAGGCATCGAATCCTCCAGCTCCTGCACCTATTTGCAGGCACTTTAATCCGCTGAGCTATTTGGCTGGCCCTTCTTGCCACTTTTTCTGGGCAATAGCAGTCCAAAGATGAGAGTGAGGGATGGAAGATTGCCTGAGAAGATAAGGGTGGCATTGTGGTTACAGGCACATCTTAGGTCAGCATTTCTTCTCATTTATGTCCCCTTGTATCTTCCAAATAGGTGTGAGAATTCCAGGCTCTTAATTAACCTGTAGCATTACCCATGTCTTCCTCTCTCACTTCAGTTTTGTTTTCTAAAAGGAGAGGAGAATCAGGGTTTGTCCTTTGTCCTTTCAAAGTTGTCTACTTCCAGTATCCATTTTCTCCTTCTGTAAACATTATACTGGTGGGTATTATTTGAAGGGCCCCATCACGTGTTCTCTTTCAGCTTGTTTTGTGTTAATGTCCTCAGAGTCCATACCTAAAGAGGTAAATAAGCAGTTACTTAGAGCACACATCCATAACTTTCCTCTAAGTTCTTGGCCTCCCTACTTCACTACCACTCCACCATTTAGTTGTCTCCATTTTGATATATCTTTACCTAAAGCAATGAGTCTCAACCAGGGACAATTATGCCTTCTAGGGACATTTGGTAGTCTAAGGACTTTTGTTGTCACAATCTGGGAGCATGTGGGGGGCGTGCTATTAGCAATAGCAGGTAAAGGTTAAAGGTGTGATTAAATATCCTATAATGCATAAGACAGCCCCCTAGAGTGTAAAGCTCTCTGTCCTAAAATGTCAGTAATATTAAAGGTTAAGAATTGATCTAAGAACGTTTCATTGAGCCCTTTTTTGGTGTCTGCCTGCCTCCATGTCTGTGCTGAAGAACTTCTGCTAACTTAAGAAGCTCCTTATTAGTGAATGGCTTCCCTTCTCTCAAGCCTCCCTTCTTCCGTTCTTCTTCCTCTAGAGTTTATAGCCTTCTGTGTTTATCATTTATTGCAGCAGTTACCACCATTTGCCTTCTTAGTGCCCCCTTCAAGGTGACTTGTTATTTCTCTTTAGGCAATCAAGTGAGGACTTGATTATACAGAGGTTACCTTCCAAATACCATATATTGTTGTTAAATAACAATATCTCAAAGTCCTGGCACAGGGAGAGTCAGTACCATATAATGGAGTAAGCAAAGGACTTGGGGCCTGGATAATTAAGTCTGGTATGCTACTATACTTTTCCAACCCTATGATTAGTAGATCTAACTTTCTTGAGCTTTAATATCCACACAAGGGAGACAAGTAGTGTCCATTTCCTGAGATTATTTGACTCTATGAGGAGATTTTAGTGCAGAACTTGGTGCATGAAAATGTTTTTTTTTTCTCACTTTTATTTTCATTTACTTTATGCTTAACTTACTCCCATGCTGTAAGTTTTTATTTTTTCTAGGATAACTTTTTCCTCAGTGCAACTTCTGTCTCTAGGAACAATTTGTTCCTTTTCAGTAAGGATTATCTCACCATGGCAGGGGGAGCTCAAGCATAGATTAATCTAACCATGAGCTCTGAAAGTGTGGCAATACATCTTGGGTACATGTTCACCTGGATATGTGTGAAGATCAGAGAATCTACATCCAAAATCTTAAGTTTAGCATTACTCTGTATTTTTAAGTATGTGTAAAAAAAATTCACCACTCTTTTTGGGTCACAAATCCTGAGTCTGGCCCCACTGTTTAGCCTGAGCACATGGATCATCCCCACCACTGCAGTGCCAGAATGATACACATTGCTTCTTCAATGTGACATCCTTCAGATATTTGGTGGCCTTTTGGATATGCAGACCCTTGATGGCCTGGGCAGTTTCATGGATATTCTAAATGTGAATGCATAGATTTGAGCCTCTTGATTTGCATGATTTTGTGTGGTTTTCTGGTTCAAAAGTGTAGTGAATCATTTTCATAGGTCACTTTAGGCTGGCAAGTTCAGAGAATATCAAATGTGTTTTGAATATGAAAAATGAAGCCAAGTTTCTGTATGCTACGTATATGCTGCAGGTAACTCATGGAGAAAATAGATTCCTCTTTGCCTGGAAGGTAGTAATCTTAATTTATCATTTTACCTTATAAGAAACCCTTATTAGCATAGCCCTGTAACACATCCTGTTAATTATATAAATGCTTAGAAATATTCTTTCCCCTAATCCCCTGGAAGCAGAAGGAAAAATCCATATATTTAAGGCTTCACTCTTTAGTAGAGGAAACATATTTCCCTCTTTTGAATTTTGGGATCCTAGAAATGTATCCTGAAGATTGGGAGTTCTGTCCTTACCTGAACTGCTTTGTAAAGAGATTGAGGGATGAGAAGGATACTACACCAAGTCACTCTCACAAACTTCAGGTATATGGAAGTCAGCACAAAGGAGACTACTGACAGTCCTATGATCAAAGACCATTTTCATATATTCTAAGGACTAGGGTTGTAACAATAATAAATATCCAGATATCATCTAGTGTTTGTTCAGAGAATATCAAATTTGCTCTCTTTGGGAGTGGCTTTATCTCTAGAATATGGAGGAAGTCTGGGCATATCAGAAAGAGAACTAGGTCTATCTTTAAAGAGAGTTTGGGAAGTTAACTAAGGTATAAAAAATGTTCTTAGTTTTTTTTTAATTTTATCAGAGGCTAAAGGATAAAGATATAATACATGAGTAGATTATGGATCACAGGCTGGTCAGAGACAGATTGTGTCTGATTAGTTAGGTCTCAATGTTGGCAGGGTTTGCATATCTTAACAGTAGTGTATGTGGCACCTCCTTATCCTTTTTGCCTTACATACCTCTTATTCCTAAGAATCTTAGGGCATTTTGCTATATAGTTTATTCTTATAGGATGTGTTTGTTTTCTTGCCAGCCAGCAGTGCTGTGGATTAAGAATACAGGCTGTGGTATCAGGAATACTTAGATTTGAGTCCCAGTTGAGCCAATTCACAGTACTTAGCCATTTAAGCTTTGGTTTCTCATTGTGGAAAATCAGGTTGATACTTAGCTTAAGGCATTATTATGGGGAACAAATTAAGTAAGCAGATAAATGTAAAGCAGTTGGCATATTTCTTGACATAGTGATTTTATTCAGCTAGTGGTTATTATACTGCTTGATAAAAGCTGTGCTATCTTTGATTCTTCCCATTTTCACCATATGGGTTAGCACAAAGTTAAGCATCTGGCAGCACTCAATATTTTATTTGAAATAAATGAGGGCCAGGGATTAGCTCCACAGCACAGCACTGCTTGAAATAACAGAATGATACAAATGTACCCACACACATACACTCATGATAATCTGAAGATGACAAAAATTTAAATATCTAGAAGTAATATTTGAGCTCAGTTTTAGAAAATTGATATATTAGAAGAAGTCTTAAGGTATGGCAACCCTCTCTCTTTACAGTAAGTTCATTTGAAGGGAGAGCATCTGAATCATGTCATTTAACCCTGCTACTGAAACAACTTCACTTGATTATGACTTAGGTTACATCCCATTTTCTGGAAGATTAGTATAAAAATGGCCTCTTGTGTTTCACTATACCTTTCTAAACTCTTGGGTTTCACTATACCTTTCTAAACAAACTTAGTCCTAAGACTAAGCCTGACCTTTACCTAGTTTCCCATATACAGTTCCAAAACATGTTTCTTGAGTTTTTCACCAAGAAAATGTCTGTGTAAGCAATACTTGCTCATTTTTGTTAAATGATAAAAATAATATCACCCAAAATTTGTTGTCTTTGAGATTGAGACTCTCAGGATCAAATTTAGAGCCAAGTACAGAGTAGAGCACCCCCCACTCAACATCTTTTTTTACCTTCCTATTCCCTTCTGGAACAAACTTTTGTTTTCTTTTTTGTTTGTTTTTGTTTTTTGGTGGAACCCAGGAATTGAACTGAGACCCTTGTGCTTGCCAGGCAAGTGCTTACTCTATGGAGTCATCTCCCCAGCCCCGAACTTTTGTTTTCTAATAGACAAGGTATTAATTCCACCCCTCAGCTCTTGGGTGGGTCTTTATTATTTAATTCAATCAACCCCACTTGTGTTTCCACAGTGATCAGGGTTAGTTCAGGCCTAAATTGTAACTCAGATTAGATTACCAGAGTATTTGTTGAGGACTGTAGAAAAAGGGCTCCTCAGTCTTCTAACAGACCTTTCCAAAGCCAACCCTCTTTCTGTCCTGGATGTCATGGGCATAACTCCTGAGACTGCTATCTTACCCTTGACTAGGGAAGCTGCTCTTGGAATGTATCTAATAAAGTAGAGAGGAAGGATTTGGATATGGTGGCTTATTCTAGAACTTAGGTGGCTGAGGCAGGAGGATTGAGAATTTGAGGACAGGCTGAGCTACATTGTTAGTTCAAGGCCAGCCTCTACTGTATAATAAGATTCTGTCTCGGGGCTGGGGAGATGGCTCAGTGGAATAAGCACTTCCCTGGCAAGCTCAAGGGTTCTGAGTTCAATCCCTGGTTCTGCCACAAAAAAAAAGAAAGATTCTGTCTCAAAATATTAAAAATAAAATAAATAGAAAAGTTTCTTGTTTTCATCATACAGTACCTGAATCAAACTGAAGCCAAACTGAAGTCATCTGACCTCTCAACTTTCCATTTACAAATGCCTATAAGCCCCTTTGTTATGCAAGCCATTTTGAATTGGTTTTCTTACTTCTCTATAGACTCCAAATGGCACTCACTTGGTAAGTATAGTTCTTTTATTTTGTATATATTAGTTATTGTAACCTGTGGGCCAAGACCCTACCACAGATAAACAGGACTAGGTTTCAGAGGGACTATTTTGACAAGGCATAAAATGCTTATGTGAACATATTTCCATACATTAATTTTTACATATACCTATATTAATATTTTTCAAGTTTATCTTCTTCTTTTGATTAATGAAATACAAACTTAGGTAAAACTACTGAACAAGTAGGTTTTACCATGTATTTTCCATAAAGAACAGATGTTAAAAACAGGGGAATTTGTACCAAAAAGTTTGTTCATTGTGAAAAATACCTGACAAAAACCTGTAAGTTCAGTGGTTATCCTGAACTACTCCCCTCCTCCCTTTCCTGTTTCTTTCATTAGTTACTG
The DNA here is from genome assembly GCA_004027165.1 of Ctenomys sociabilis. Taxonomy (NCBI): domain Eukaryota; kingdom Metazoa; phylum Chordata; class Mammalia; order Rodentia; family Ctenomyidae; genus Ctenomys; species Ctenomys sociabilis. The sequence goes on from PVKA01044932.1 coordinate 5,271, forward strand.
AAACTCTGTTAAAAACACAGTGGAAATATAAATTCTAATTATCTTACCTTACCCTTACCTCAAAACTGTTAAAGTTTATTGGAAAGAAGAGACATGTACATCATGTACACTATAAGTTAGGGATATTTTATAGGGGAATGTATTACTAGAGCATTTTGGACCTTTGTCTGAGAATTATTCTATCAGAAAAGAACTTTGGCACACTGTGTTGATCTTTGCCATTATGAAATACATTGTTTGCTAAAAAATGTAATGTTCAATTGCTTTTTTTCTGTTTTCAAATATTACCTTTTCTTTACCTTAGTATCCTCCTACTAATCTCAGTTATTTTCAGCCTTTTTGAGCAATACATAGTAGGTTTTGTCATAGATCCAAATTTTTGATCTGTGCATAGTACAAATGCAGACACAGATCACTAAATTTGTTACAAACAGTAAAATACTCCAGAATTGTAACTCCTCTCACAGAATAGAACCTGCCTGTTTGTTCTGTGTAGATATTTGAACTAGTTAAACTCTATTCATTTCTCTGCTACTGTAGTTGAATGCAAGTGAGAGAAATTTATAGCACAACCTTGAATTGTCTCCCAGTTTGTTCAAAACAAAACAAAATCTCTGGTATTTTATGTCAGAGGTAACAAAGGCCCACTGAGCTCCCCAGGAATGTCCTGACCCTTGGGCTGCTTCTAAAATGCTAAATGGGAGGCCAGGCCAATGTGGCCAACTGGCCTTAGATACCTTATTCTAAGATTGTGCCACCACTTTCTTGTGACTTAGTCAGAACTAAAAGGAGCTTTTTGCCAGTTACCCAAAGGCCATATTCAAGCAGTGACCTATTTTTACACTGTAATCGGGTTGGGTTTCTCTTTTGCCCTCTCAAGGCAGTAATCTCACATTCCTTTGAGTGCTTGAGAAGCCAGTTCCTTGTTAACTCTTTGACTTAGGTATTTTTCATTTTGACACAGATCAGTCTTAGCTGAGGGCAGTAATATCCTTTTCCTTTTGTAGAGGATAGGGGTATGAGTTTTGTACAAACTGAAGGATATGAAAGCATGAACCAACTGAGGACAGATGACTTTCAAGGAAGAATGAAACCTGATGAACTAGGTAGACAATGGCATTTGGGATTATAAATTCAAGTTTCTGCTTTTTAAAAACTTAATCACACATATAAGTTAACTATTTAGCTTAGTCACCAAAGTTTGCTTGAACTTAATATGTGCAGAGTGAGAGGTATAGTGATAAAATGGTACAACTCTTGCCTGACCTAGTCTTGAGAGGAAGCTTGATCCACAGATACAATGCACTATCAGGACTGTGGCAGAGGATGTGGACCTGGAAGCAGGTGTGGGTGTTGTTGGGTAAGGGGCGTTGTGAAGGGTGAGGAGAATTCTTGAATTCTCAGCTTCCTAGCTTGACTCTGGCTTCCTACTGCTCTCCACTCCTACTTGTCTCACCTCTATAGGATCAGTGTCTGGCCTGTGTTGACCACTTAGGTATGTTTGTGTGTTTCATGCAGGGGTCATATTCCTCAGGTGCATTTTTTGTGTCCTGAGGGAAACCTTTAGAACAGGAGCAGGAATGTGCTGTGTGGCTCCATTTTCACAAAGGTAGCATGCCTAATGGCTATGAGATTTTAGGCTTTGAGGCCTTTTCACCTAGAATGATACACGTATATGCCTGTCTCCTCTCCCTGAATCCTTTGAGACCTACTTTTACTATAAGACTTGTTCTCATAGTTTGTAAATTCTGTGTTTTGTCCTGAGCAACACCCAACTACTTCATCTCTGGTGTTTCCGTTGCCTTTCCTTTCCCATTAATGCTTAGAGACTTTAACTTCTATTTTCATTGTTTATACCTGCATCCATCTGTCTTTGCCAGTGCACTGTGAATCTTAATTACAGTGTGTTTTATTTATCCAGGACATACCAGATTCTTAGCATGGTGAGTCATATGAAGGAAGTATAAGTGTTACATGAATGAATTTGCTATCTGGCATCAAGATGACTAAAGATATAGGAAGAATATATTCTTAATTGATTCTCAGGCATTTGCAGCTGGTAGAATGTTTTTAATACTTGAAACCAGAAGGATATGGAAACAGTTTTAGGTATGTAGCCTAAGAAGACATAAAAAAGTGGCCTGTTAGCATTCAGGCAACAAATTAGTAAAGGACTGTGTATACAGTGGCAGAGAAGGGATAACATCAAAGGAAGCACCATCATTCAGTCATTCACATTATCTTCAGTGTCATCATCTTTCAGCATGAAATATTCATGTGCCAAATGATGAAATCTGAATTCAGCATTCAAAAGATTATTGGAAGTTGTCTATATTTACTAACTGTGTAAGTTGAGGTTGCTTCCTGGTGTTTCCTGGAAGTATATTTTAGATGCTTGGTAAAGACAAATATAATGATTAAATGAACACTTAAGATCAACCATTTTATGTCTCTGAACTTTTGTTGGGATTTAGACTATATATTTTCACAAATAGTATTATCTTATAAGTATAATGTAGTATACTATATATTATTGTAATTATTTCTTGATTGAAAGACAAATTGTACATGATAGGGTGCTGTTTCCACTTTATTTATCTACTTTTTAATTCTTGTATGTTTGTGATTTATTTGAGGACAACAGTAGAGTTTGTCTTCAGCAAAGGATTGCTGAAAGTCTGAACACACCCTACCCCTTTTCTGCTTTCCAGCATAATAAAGGAGAATGGGCTATGCTCCATGCTTCCTGGGTCTGCGCTGCTGTGTACTGTTAACTGTTATGTTCTTTGTTAAAACTAGACAACTTTTTTATGCTGCAGCTTAAGTACATTTTCAATATTCTTTGGTGGAAATGGAGACCATATGGTTACTGTCATCCATGTAATAATAATGATTGAAAATGGTTAGTGAGCTACCCTTTGGTCTTTTTTCTTGTCTAGGCAAAATTTTCTCTGTTCTTGTGGCCATTCCTTATAAATCTCGTTTTCTGACCCTTTAATCATCTTGATGGCTTTCTTTGGGAAGTACATCAAAGGCTCAGTTTCAGTGCCTCTATTCTAATGAGGCCTAGCATCAGCATTTAATCGATATGGAATGTAATTGTTTTAACATCTGATTTCCATAGCTAGTCCTCACATTTCCAAGTTACTCCCAGTCCACTGACAATTAGGACTTAATTATGGTAATATTTATATTTTTGAGCAAGGAAATGATTTGATTAAAATACAAATTTTAGCTTGTCAAAGCTCTTGGTTGATAGTGTGCTTGGTCTATTGCCTGGTCTGTTGCATTTTGAAATCATTTTCTGTTTGTAAGCATATATGTTTTCTCATAGTGGAGGATAATCCAAAACTTTCTTTTATTCATTTTTGTCAAGATCTGTGAATGTCTACTAAGTGTTAGGCTGTGCTAGGGATTGAGGACTGTGCTAGGGACTCCAAAGATAAAATGTAGGACCTAATTTCACAGAGATCATAATCTCAAAGGAAGCTCAAATACATACTCAAAACATTATAAAATAGGATGTGCAATAAAAGATGGTATGAATGCAATGGAAGTTTAGAAAACCTTTACAGAATATGTCATATTTAACTTGAATCTGAACATGAATTAGTCATTAGATTAAGAGAAGAATCTAATGTAGGTAAAAGCAAGGAGGTTAGCATGCTAAGGGTTTAGTGAATTAAAAGTGTGCCTGGGCATGGACTTGAGGGCTTGAGAAGGAAACATCAAAAAATAAAAAGATATTTTAGGAACCACATTTTATTTTTATTTCTTTTTTTTCTGTATTTTCGGGAAGGCTTTACAGGGTGTTCAGGATCTCATTACTAGACTGGATTCATAGTGATCCACCTGTGAACAGCCTCCCAAGAGCTAGGATTACAGTCCCACGCCACCACGCCCAGTCTCAGTTGCCATCTCAGTGTGTCCTGGGGGTGGGGCTTGCATGGCAGGCGCAGGGAACCCCATCTCCTAAGCCTGCTTGCAGGTGCTTTAATCTGCTGAGCTATTTGGCCAGCCTAGGAACCACATTTTAAAAAGTAAAAAAAAATAGTTACAAAAGGAGCTATTAATATATGGAAGGATTCTAAATGCATGTTACTAATTTAAAGAAACCCAAAAGTGTATATTCTACATGGTTTCCTAGACATTCTTGGAAAGGCAAAATTATGGCAAGAGTAAAAAGATCAGTGGTTTCCAGGAAGAGATATGAATTGAATAGGCAGAACATATAATACTTTTAGGGCAGTGAAATCAGTCTGTATATTACCATTATAGTGGATACATGTCAATTTTTTTTTCCTTGCCCTACTGGGAATCGAACTTGAGTTCTTGTACTTGCCAGGCAGGCACTTATGCCACTGATCTATATCCCTGTCCCCTACATGTCAGTCTAAACCCATACAGTGTATAGCACCAAGAGTAGACCCTGAGTGATAATGATTCATCAGTCTAGTTTATCACTTTTTTTAGATAAAATAAATTGTATTTTTTTAGAAGCATTCAGAATGTCAGCAAAACAGTTGAAACTTTTTTTTTTGCAATTATAAAAGTAGTATTCAGTTAACAGAACAATAGTTATTTCATATAGGCTGCATCAGAGACAACTCAAGATGAAAAACTACCATCCCCATATATAACTAATTTGTGTTGTGCACCATCAAGAATGTCCTTTAAATTTCCATGCCAATTTACAACCTCTATACTGTACCAGGCAAGGTTAGTGGCTATTGAAAATGCCACTAGGACAGGGCTCTCTAAAGACTCATTTGGTACTGTGTTAACTATTAAAAAAAAAAAAAGATCCTGTACAGTTTAAAAACAAATCTTTATTAACCTGTTTTGAAACTGTCTCATTGCTATTTCTTTCTCAATGAAATTAATAAATAAAAACAAATCTTACACAATCTTACATTTCAATTTTTTTTTCTTAAAAAGGAGTGAGTTGTGTACAGGGAGTTAAATGCTTTATAGACAAGAAAAAAACACTGTGCTAGAACAAACTTATTAATCATCATCCTCTTCATTCTCCTCATCTTCTGTTTTGAAACTGTTTCATTGCCATTTCTTTCTAAATAAAATTAATAAAAAAATAAAACAAATCTTACACAACCTTACATTCAGAATGTCAGCAAAACAGTTGCAACTTTTTTTGGCAGTTATAAAAATCTTCTTTTTCCTCCTCTTCACCCTCATCTTCCTCCTCTCTCTCTCCTTCTTTCCTTCCTTCCTTCCTTCCTTCCTTCCTTCCTTCCTTCCTTCCTTCCTTCCTTCCTTCCCCATCCTTTTTCTTTAGGAGACATGGTTTTCCACCTCTCTGAGCACCTCTTAGAAAACTCTGAGAAGTTAATGGAAGCATCTGGGTGCTGCTTCTTGTGCTCTTCTTGGCAAGTTCGCACAAAGAATGCATAGGATGGCATCTTTCCTCTCGGTGTCTTAGGATCTCCTTTGCCTGTGTTTACTTGCTTTCTTCAGCAAGGTACAAAGTCATCAGTACCTGCCTGTCCAGCTCTCACTTGCCCCTTTGCTGTCTCTATGGAGCTCAATGTGCTGCAACCAAGTTCATCACTTGTAATAACAGTATCATTCTGATGAAGACGTTGATTATGGATAGGTTATGCATGTGTGGTGGCAGTGAGTATGTGGGAAATTTCTGCTGTAAACCTGAAATTACTATAAAAATTAAGTCTAAAATAAAGTCAACTTATATTAATATATTTATTTAACTCATAAATGTTAACTTTTCAGTATTATTGAAATACTTTATGCTTTTATATTAAGTATTTGAAATCTGGTCTATATTCTATCTATCTATCTATCTATCTATCTATCTATCTATCTATCTATCTATCTATCTATCTATTGTTATGGTACTGGGGATTGAACTCAGGCCCCTGTGCTTGCCAGGCAAGTGCTTATTCTACTGAGCTATCTCCCCAGTCCCTGTCTATAAAATGCTAATAGCACATCTTAGTTTGCACTAACCCATTCCTCAGTAGGAACATGAGTATTTATGGCTACTGACTGCTGTGTTAGACAGGGCAGGTCTTAAAACCTTGTCCTGGCCAACTCAAAAGCCTTGGATTGTAAGGATAATAGTCTCCTACCCTTTAAGTGCTGTAATGGTAAACACAAGAGGAAGGGTGCTTACAGATTGTCATCTTATCTGCTCTTGAATCAACAGTTGTTGGCTTGTTTGAAGCATGGAGAAAGGGCCAGCAAGATAGTTCAGCAGTCTAAGCACCTGCTTTGGTAAGCATAGGGAGCAGGGTTGGATCCCTACCCTATGTGCCATGCCAGCCCCACCCTTGAGGCTTGCTGAGCCAGCAGCCGACTCTGGGAGTGGTGGCACATGCCTGTAATCTCAGTGCAGGGGAGGCTGAAAACAAGAGGATCACTATGAGTCTGAGCTGCACAGTGAGACCCTGTACCAAATACATGAAAAAAAAATTTGACCATGAAGCATTGAGGACAGTGCTTCTCAACGGAAGTACAATGGAATATTCAAGTGTAATTTTAAATGTTCTAAGAAGCACATTGATAAAGTGAAAAAAAAATAGACAACCTATATTTTAAGAATGTATTGGGGTCAGCAAGATACCTCAGTGATCTAAAGTGCCTGCTTAGGCAAGCTTGGGCAGGCGCAGGGGACTGTGGTTCGATCCTTAGCATCACATACCAAGCCAGCCCAGCCCTCAGGGAAGGCTGAGCTGGAAAACTAATGTATTTAATCTAATATGTCTAAAACACTATTTCTGAGCTGGGCGTAGTGGTGCATGCCTGTAATCCCAGCACTTGGGAGACTGAGGCAGGAGGATTGTTGTGAGTTCGAGACCAGCCTGAGCTACAAAGTGAGCTTAAGGCCAGCCTGAACTGCATGGTGAGACCCTGCCTCAAAAAGACAAAAAAAAAAAAAAAAAAAAACCAAAACACTATTTCAACATACAGTCAACATTAAAGATTATACATGAAGACCACTGGAATATAATAAAGACTATAAACAAACCCTCACACATAGGGTTATATAATCTTTGATAATGTTTCAATGGGACTATGGACAATTGTTCCAACAATGGTGCTGTGCAAACTGGGTAGCCACATGTAAAAGAATAAATTGGACTCTTATTTTATAGCATATACAAAAATGAACTCAATATGAACCAAAGAACTAAACAGAGAGCTAAAGTTGTATGATGCTTAGAAGTCACAGGGGAAAATCAGAATGACATTGGATTAGACAGTAATTTCTTAAGTATGATACCAAAGGCATAATAAAAAAAGAAACTACATCAACATTTTAAACTTCTGTGAATCAGAGAACACATTCAGTAGAGTAAAAAGCCCATGGAATGAGTGAAAATATTTGTAAGCAATGTGCATAATAAGAGTCAATATCTAGAACATATAAACTCAACTCAAATGGTGTGATGGAAAACATAATGCAGCCATTTTTTAGAAAATTAAATAGAATCACTATATTTATCATTAACAATATTACAGATTGGGTAAATTTTTTTTATTTTATTTCTTAAAGAATACAAAATAGTAAACAATAAGCAATACAGAATTGCACTACATAAAGTAATAAATTTTTTTTTTGTGGAACTGGGGATTGAACTCAGGCTTTTACACTTGCCAGAGAAGCACTTACTCTACTGAGCTATCTCCCTGACCCCCAGTAATAAGAATTTAACAGTAGTTGTCATACAGCATAATGTTGTCTTCAACTAGTTGGTTAGATTACCAGATATAAGCATGCAAAATTTATTTAAAAAGTTATAAGAAATTGAAAAGGAGAATAAAAAAATGTAAGCATTAACTGCTCCTTTAAGAAGACCAGCAGAGGGGGCCAGAGAGATAGCTCAGTAGAATAAATAAGTGCATGTCTGGCAAGCACAAGGGCCTGAGTTAAATCCCTGGTTTTGCCAAAAAAAAAAAAAAAAAAGAAGAAGAAGACAAACAGAAATCAGCAGTATGATTATCCAAGCCATCCAAATTTTAAACAATAGTTTACTTCATTCATGGTTTTGTTAGACAATGAGAAATCTAAGATTGCTGGTTCTCAGGGTATGTGTGTGCACTAGAGAGAAAACTCAGAAGTGTTTTACCACTAAGCTATATTTCTATCTATCTTTATTTATTATTTAAACTTTTGAGATAGGGCCTCCCCAAGCTGTCTTTCAATTTTTTTGCTCTCTTGCCTCAGCCTCCCAAGTAGATGGGATTATAGGCATGCCACTATACTCTGCTGTTTGGCCTTTCTTGCTGTATGATATCATAGTAGAAAGGCAAGTGAGTATATGAGACAGAGAAAGAAATCAGATTGAAATCTTTTTTTTTTTTTTTCCAGCACTGATGACTGAACCTGTGGGGGCCTCTACCATTAAGCTGCAAGTACCCTGCCACTACCCTTTTATTATTTGCTATTTTGAGATGGAATATTGCTAGGTTACTAAACTACACAAGCTGGGCTTGAACTTGTGATCCTCTTCCCTCGCCTTCCCAGAGTGCTGGAATTATTAAACTTGCATTGCTATACCAGGTAAACTCTCTTTTTGTTTCTAACCTATTTCTATAATAACTATTCCACTCCCTCAATAATGATATTAATCTGTTGCTAAGGGTGGAAATTCCTTACCTAAACACTTTTCAAAGGACCTGCTTCCCCAAACATAGTCCCAAATTTCAGCATGTTTGAAAGAAAGACTCTAACCTTAGCACCATATGATCTTTTATTTCGGAGTGAAAAGATTGGGCCAGTTAGGTGGGCAATTGGGCGTGACCTATCCAGAGATCCAGGACACATGCACTCAAACCCCACACCTGGGGCCAATCAGAGAATACTACCTTCAGTTCTTCCAGCACAAAATCAAATAGATTAGGATGCCTCAAATATGAAGTCAAAATGAGAAATACAAAAGAAAGTTGCCACAAACCTTATTGCCCCTATAAGCTCTTTCAGTGGCCTTCTCTTCACTCTGCAGAACATATTTCTTTTTCTATTGTTAGTAAATATAAAACCTTACCATCTTTGCACATTCCTTGTCCAATTCTTTGTTTAGGACAAGATCCTGAAAAGGCCCTAACTATTCTGTTTCATGGGATCAACCCCAAAGAACTGAGAGTAGAGACTCAAGACAGATATTTGTACCTCTATGTTCAGTGGCCCTTTTTACAGCAGCCAAAAGGTAGAAACAAACTAAGTGTCGTCTGATGAGTGGATAAAATGTAGTATCTATGCACATTCATCACTAAGAGCTGGAAAGGTTGGCACATACCTGTAATCTCAATTACTTGGGAGGCTGAGGCAGGAAAATCATGAATTAGAAGCCAACCTTGACACCTTAGTAAGACCCTGTCTCCAAAAAAAAGGAAGGCTTAATGATAGAATGCTTGCTTAGTGCACATAAGGTCCTAGGTGCCACCCAGGGAAAGAAAAGGAAAGTAAAATGAATGGAAAAATGAATGAATAAGAGAGGGAAGAAAAGAAGGAAGAAAGGAAATTCTGATATATACTACAACATAGATAAACCTTGAGAACACTATCCTGTTAGACATTATAAAAAGTAAATACTATATTCCACTTTTATTAAATACCTGGAATACTTTACTGTCTAAACAGAAAGCATCCAATTTATATAATTTAAATTCATTGTGACCAAAAGTAGAATGGTTTTGCCAGGGGCTTGAGAGAGGAGAAATGGTGGGTTATTGTTTAATGGATGCATGATTTCAGTTTTGCAAGATGGAAGAGTTCTTGAGATGGATGGTGGCTGCCATTGCTCAACAGTGTAAATGTACTTAATGCCACTTATAAATGATTAAGGTGGTAAATTTTATTATGTGTTTTTTACCACATTTGAAAACATCCTCCCAAATGATGTAATTGCTTTTGAGATCATTAACATTATTATGAGAAAAGAGAATAAAACAGAATATGAATAAAGGAAAGGAGGAAAAAATATAAACATGCCCAAAAAGTAGTGCATTGATTAAAAAAGGTAAAGGTGATTTAAAAGACTAGACAAGCTTCTAGTACCTCTGCCTTAGAAAAAGAACTCTATTTTATAAATAAATTATGTGCATAGTTTACATTCCTTTTCCTAAGAAGTCTTCAAATCCAGTATGCATTTTACTCTTCTAGTATATCTCACTTTGTAAAAACTACAGTTGAAGGGTTGAATATCTAGAGGTTTCTAGTAGCTACAGTATTGGACAGCATAAGTCCAGAATCTTTTGGTAGAAGCTAGCAGAAATTCTTTAAACCAAGTAGGGGAGTGAACAGATTGGGTTTTGGATGTTAATGTGGTAGCAGTATGAGAAGTGGACTAAAGGAGAAGAGCTGAGGCCAGAGAGTTTATGTAATTGTTTATGGGTTCCCAAGCCAAATGCTGGCTGTGCAGATGATGGGGCCATATTCCTTCCTTCCTGATTTTAACCACTCCAGGGTGCACTCCCTTCTTTAAAAAGGCAGTGGTGTCCTCTGAAGTGGCTAGAGTAGGGGAAAGACACCACACTGAGAGTCTGTCTGCACACTGGACAATAGCAGTTTGATAGCCAGGGAGGACACCAAAGCAAACTATCCC
>PVKA01044933.1:0-15851 GCA_004027165.1 Ctenomys sociabilis
GAGGCAAGATCTGCACTAATGGTGGTTGGACAGGATATTATGTCGGCTTTTAGTGCTATGGTCATCCACTAGGTAAATAATTATTGAATCTTTGATATAATTCAGCTGTATAAAAACCTGTAAATATAATATCATGTATGCACCTTGTACAATACCAAAACGTTATGAAAACAGTTTGCAATGTATTATTTCATCGACTTTGTATGGTTATGGTGTTTTGAAACTGTCTGATTGACATTTGTATTTCAATAAAATAAAAATAAATGGAAAAAAATAATATTGTACTCTCTGACAAGTAGGGAAAGGGCAGAGACCTATTCTTGTACATTTTTATTCTTAATTATATTTAGATCAAAATAATCCTCACCTCAGATATATTTTGGTATGTTAATTTTAATCTCTTGTCAGTGAATTCTGCAAACTATGTTGAAGCTTGCTAGTGGAATTTAGAATTGCAAGTGATACACCATTCCAAGGGATATACCATCCCTGACTACTGGACTCCCACCAAAATTTAGGAGCTCTGATCTGGGTTTTTGCTAAAACAATAAGTGCAGATTTTCCTCCACATGTGGTTAGGTCCCTGGAAAATCCTTTTCCATATAAAGAATAAGCATTAAATGAAATAAGATATGAATTTGTTCATGTTGGATAATACCCTAAATTTCAAGGAAAATAACTTAAATCTATTCCTGAAATATTTTAACTTACTTCACTTTATATCTTGAAAAACTTCTAAACATACATTTTTTGTGTAATTGCTTTTTTAACATTGTATAGGGATTTAAATTTTAAAACATCTATGGTTGTTGGAAAATAACACTTTCTTTTATGTCTAAGGTATATGATATTCAGGCAGATAGTGATGTTAAGCTTTAACTGCATCTGTTATAGAATAATAATATCAGTAAGCTTCTCTTGTGGATGTTTAGCAACTAAAGTTTACAGATCAAAAATGAGACAGAGAGATGGGCTAAAAAATTTCCCAATATTTTGACCCTAGCCCTTCAAGATCAGTGAGGACTCAGAACATAAGAGAACATCTTCTGTGACATCCTGTATCTAAATGATGTCCCAATTTTCTGATCAAGCAGATTATGGAGCCACAGAGGAAAGTGACTGACAATGCATATTGTGCCTAAGGAGAGTCACCTAGAGAGAAAACATTCTCTCAGGCTTTCACATAGAGCAAATTGGTTAAGCAATGGCCATGACTCATCCAGATGCCTGACGCTAACAAAAGATCAAAAAGTGCTCTACATGGCAAATCCTGAATGGATTTTACTGACTTTATCAGACAACAAAATTACATTTTTAATTTAAATATAAAATATATAAATATTTAAAATATAAAATATGTAAATATTATAATACATAAATATATTAGAATCTATAAATTGCACTATGTAATTATTTTTATAATATATGTATGCTTTAAATGTCTCTCAGAAACTGAGAGACACATCATTGTCTTGAAGAATGGAAAAATTCAAGATGAAGGAGCCTAAAATTTTGCTTCTGCCATTTTCTCAAGACGAATTTTACAAAAACCTGCATTCCTGAGGAGAATTAGGACAGTTGAGACTGTGGAGAGCTGACAGATGGGACTGTGGAACTTTTGATGCAACTTTGGATGATTAAGTCATCCGTGCCTTACAAATGAAGCCTGAGTAATGCCTAATTCATGTTACCAGTAATAGTTGGGCTGGAGAATGAGCATTAGAGAGAAAGGCAGTAAAATATTGAGAAAGGTTTTAAATAAATATAGCATAATTTTTAACTTTAATTGCCTTGGAATTTTGAAATTGTTGGACTTCTTCCCAGAAAATTCAGAACAGAGTGAAGTTTATATTTAAAGTTGAGGCACTTTTTGTTGCTGATGTTTTACTATTATAGGGGATTTATTCTCATCTCAAATCCCTAAGGGATTTATTGGATAGCATAGCAATATAGAAGAACAGAATGAATTTTATTCTGTAAAAAAATATTTTTGAGTTTGACTAAAGAATTATTGTTTTCATATTGAAAAATCTATGTCTCCTTTGTTAGTGTTGAAGAACTATCATATAGAGAAGTAGCATTAGGTTCCGGAGGAATTTTGCATACAAGAACAAAAGCTGTTCTGTAAGTCATGGGTCTCTGTGATGGACATCACTTCTGAAAGTGAACACAGCACTGGAGGGCCAGGGATCAATTCCCTCTGTGAAGACTTTGTCCCTGTAGAAGAGGAAAAATTCTTCTTCCTTGCGTATTCTTCAGGATTTTTTGCTGGTTCCTATATACTGGACAGACCTAAAACAGTTTAAGAAGAGAAAAGCTAATTCAGTACAATATACAACATGCTTACACAAAAGGATATTGTGTGTGTGTGTGTGTGTGTGTGTGTGTGTGTGTGTGTGTGTGCAGTATTGACTTCAGGACTTCGTATTTGCCAGGCAAGAACTTATTCCACTGAGCTATCTCCCTGGTTTCACATAGGGCTACTTGGAGATGATAGGTCAAAGTCTTACTTAGCAGGAATCTCATGCATCATATTTGTGTATAGCAGAGTTATAGAGATATTACAGAACAAAAGAAAAATACTTCAGCTACCAGGCAAAACAATTTTGTGAAGTTTCCAAGGGAATCAACTCTGGGAAAGCAGATGTATAGGACAAAAAACTAAGTAAAGACTGATTTTTTGTAAAGATTCTTCTGACTGCTTGCAGGGTATAGGATGCAAAATTATTTCTAAACAAATTAAATTTTGTTCTTCCTGGTAGAGATGGAAGAGGAGCACCTTTATAAATATAATGATCTGCTTCTAGGTGAATAGGGATAGGGCTGGGACTTGTCTCATATCTGCTATTTCTGTCTTTCATCTCCAGTGATTCTCATTCTACAGTGACACATTTTATTCAGCTACCTTCAATCTCTGTGAAGAGGGCATTTACTAGGATCTTCTTCATAATGCAGGCAAATTTTACAGGAGTCTGCCTAGAATCTTAAGTCTCTCAAATGCTGAAATGTTGCCTATAGCTGTGGAATATAAATCTCACTTTTATTCACTAATGTCAGGATCTAAACATTATCCAGAAACTCAATATTTTTCAGTTATGAGCTTTATATCTTTTTGGTCATCTCTGCTTTCCACCCCAGTTTATTATTATCTTTAGGTCTTGGGTTAAGAGAGGAGCCATAATCACACCTCAAAACCAACCATTCATGGTAGTGTCCAGTTTTAAGAAAGTGTTGGGACATGACTCTTTTTCCTCTAGAAAATTCCTTCTTACTTTTGTTAAATGACCACATTTTTATTAATTGTTATACTTCTGCTGCATCGTCTCTTCTGTGAAGATTGCTGTGACTGCCAAGAAATATCTTTGAAGTGTTTTGATATTGTTTACAATTTACTATTACAACAAATATTATATTATGACACAAACATTAACATAATATTACGTTATAATCAATATTCACATGGCATCAATAATATTCTTGTACAAATAATAACATGAAGCATGTCATTGTTTCATGTCTGTCATTACTTGTTTTTGTGCTTACTGTCATGTTTGCCCCACAGTCATGCACAGAGGTCCTAAACTGTGATAGGAATTCAGTAATGTTGACAAATAAATTAGTCCTCTTCTTAAAATGTTAGTCCGTCTTCTTTACAGGACATAGTTACAAAACTTTTCAGAAGGATCTCGCAGATGAAAATATGACAGAATGCAAAACTGGTCAGCACAACCAAGAGGTAAGAGAGTGCAAGGAGATTTATTACTTGCTGGAAATAAGACTAACCCTGGAGTAAATTTATAATTGTGTTCAGGAACAAAGCAAGTGACTGGTTTTAATATATATATTATATATATATATATATATTTCATAGATATAATATATATTTCATAGATATATTTCATATATATATTTCCTATATATATTTGCTGCATATATATGTATATATATATATTTCCTATATGTATATATTTCCTATACATATATTTTTTCTTATATATATATTTCATATATATATTTCCTATATTTTTTTCGTACATATATATATTTCCTATTTATATATTTCCTATATATATATTTCTTATGTACATTTCATATATATAGGCAGGACTCATTATACCTTTACATAAAAGGTAAACACACTCCTGAGAATACCCAGATTTAGATTATAATCATGTTCTGAAGTGATATCAGGCATAAATACCTCTACTTATAGAAATCAGGATTATAATGACAAAAATTATTTCCAAGTCTCCAAAAAGAATGAGGCAAAGTGACTTGATTATTTTGACTCAGTCTTTATATATTTTTTAAAAATTTTTAGCTAAAATGAAACGTAACCTTTTTTTATACACTTATGACTTATGTATTGCACAATGTGCAAACTTTAGCTCAATTTGAAAAAATCTATTATTTGATATATAATTTGTAATATTTCTATATTTCACCAGGTTTGTTTTTCTAAGAAAATAGAATTAAATTTTAGACCACATCACTCATGTTCTTTATGCAAAGTACATAAATATATCCAAGAAAATCAAGGGATTAGTAACTGAACATTTCACTTTGAATGCAAGTTACTAGTATTTGGAGAGGGCAGCAGAGATCTTTGCTCCTCAGCCCTCATACATATAGAAGCTTACCCCTAAACAGGATGCTGAGAAGCTAATGAAAAGATAAACTTAGAATTCTCTCACTGCTTTCAACTAGTTTTATAATGTAATTAATGTCTCTTAGTGTAAAAGAAGCACAATGAGTACTAATTGAATATGGCGTATGTCTGGTATAATTCGAAATTTGAGTTGTTGCTGTAAAGGTCTTTATGTCATCAAAGCTTAAAACAACTACTGTGTACTATCTTGCAAAAATTATTTGTTTTATAATATTTTTTTTTTTTTTTTTTTTTTTTGTCTTTTTGAGACAGGGTCTCACTATGCAGTTCAGGCTGGCCTTAAGCTCACTTTGTAGCTCAGGCTGGTCTCGAACTCACAACAATCCTCCTGCCTCAGCCTCCCGAGTGCTGGGATTACAGGCTCTTATCAAGGAAATATTATAAAATAGTACCAATATTTCTGAAATCAAAATAAGTTTTCTTCTCATAGCACATCATTTAATTTTTCTGTACTCTCTTAAGTCACCTGGATATGTGCAAACCTTGTTAATTTCTTTTGAAATCACTAGATCTTCTAAACTTTGTTGAATTTACTTTTTGCAACTTGACATTCATGGTGTTTAAAATTATTACCAATTACATAACATATGTGACTTAATTCCGTAATAAAGTATACGGTCCTAACAACTTTCATGATAAAGTTTTCTCATTGACAAGATCATATATATTTTTTTCAAGTAGAGAAAGCTAAGAAATTGCTAGAAAGAATTTTGACAAAAACTAAAAGAAAATATATACTGTGTTTTTAGATTTGTTGGTCTGAATAAAAGATAGAAGCAGTGAGGTTACTTTTCAAAAATAGATGTTTCCTGATGTTACCTAGTAAACACACAAAAATTATTGGTTTCTTCTTTTTGTAGTTATTGAGACTTTTTATTTTTATTCATTTTAATGAGAAAAAATATAAAATGACCATGAAACAGTTTCAAAACAAGTTAGTAGGACAGTTACAATGATTAATACATTGCATATTGTTGTCCTCATATTAGTTATTCATAGGACAAGATGCAGACATGGTATCTTGTTTAAACAATATTAATATAAACTTTTCTTCTCAATGAACTAAGAGAAAGTAGCTGTATATCTATCTTAACTATCTTGTACATATATATTTTTTCACAACAAAATGGTCCTTTATTTGTATCCCCCTTCTTCATTTGGTTTTGTCAGAGATGGGTGTTCCACTGCACTTAGAGAAGCTGAATGATCAAACGAAATAAAGAAAGCTGTTACATAAGGGCTAGGGGGAAAAATACAAGAGGAAGAGGTAACAGTCATAAATATGTACACACCAACCGTAGGAGCACCCAACTGTATAAGACAAATCTTAATGAACATGGAAAACCTATTATGCAATATCACAATCTTAACAGAAGACCTTCACACCCCCTTATCCTAAATTGATAGGTCAAGCAGGCCAAAAATTAGCAAAGTATCAGAACTGTACCAGAACTTGGAACAAATGGACTCAGTGGACATATGCAGAGTGTTCCACCCAAGCACATCTGAGTACCCCTTCTTTTGAGCTGCACATGGGACATTTCCTAAAATACACCACATACTAGTCCTTAGGTCATGCTCAAGTATATTCGTTTCTATTAAGATCTGAATGAAGGCAGGCAAGATAGCTCAGTTGTCTAAACACCTTCCTGGGTAAGTGCACAGAGCCTCCAGGCCCACCCAACCCCCACTCTGCACCATGTACTGCACCAGGCCTGCCCTCAGAGTGGGCTGGACAAGCCATAAAAAGAAATAAAGTTCTGTACGATCCTTCCTCTTACCCTTTGAGGTAAAGAAAAATTCATTGTAAATGTTAAATGAGTGTAGCATGAATCTAACAATTTTGCAACTCTGACCCACCTATAAAATTCTCACAAAGATCATTTACAAATATTTTCTCCAGAAAATAAAGGAAAATGAAGCAAGTATTTTATCTTGTATGTCCATATCATGGTATATAAGTGGGTGATATGAATGACGGGATGGATAAAGAGGGTATATGAATAAAGTTATGCATTACCCAGTTCCTTGAATTTTATGAATTTTTAATTTCTATCATTAAAAAGAAAACAGGAATAGATTTAAGGGCTAACATGGATTGCTTCCTTGATGTTTATCTTGCTTTCTGGAAGTTTCTTCATGGAGGAAGTATTTAAAGAAAGATTAAAAAACAGAAAGTCATAAAAACTAAAATATGGGAGCAAAATGGATAATGAAAAGTAGGTAGACAGGCGTCTTACAAGTAGGAAAGCAAGCAAGAGAGAGAAGGAAAAGGGACCACAGAATAATTAAAAGTGTTATGAACATATGGAATATGTTCACTGTTCCCCATGAGGAATATGATCACTGTGCTATAAACACATACTAATTAAAAGTAAAAATTTCTAAAAATCGCTTCATGGCAAAAAGAGATCAATACATTTCAGTTGAGTACAATTGAGTGATGAGGAAAAAAAAAGCAGTTCAGAATAGATGGCACTAGATAGAATTGGAGCTGTAGAACTGAGTGTCTGTTTTATATCAAGTAGAATAACGAAACATTGGCAATTTTATAATCTTGAAACATAAATAACTTATATTTAAAGGTTGTTCAGCTTCTGTGTTGGGATTAATAAGTTACGGAAGTGAAGAGACACTTACGGAAGGAAACTAGAATACATTACTTTGAAATATGCCTTGGTGACATAAAATTATTCTTGCTTTGAAGGAGGTATAGATGCCATAAATGGAGGAAAATCTCTTTCCAACCCACCCTTTATAGCACAAAACGGATATAAATTCTCCTTTATTGGACTGGACACTACAATTTAATGAGCCCACAGGAGACACTACAGATATCTACAAACAAAATCTTATCACATTACTCTCTTTTCACATATGTAGGTCTGTTTTCCACTGTTGGAAGCCTAAAACACTCCTTTTCTCTAAACAAAATTTTGTGTTCTTTATTAAAGATATGAGCCAAAGCTCAAAAACTTTGCTTTGGATTATATTTCATAGAGGTTTCATAGAGAATGATATGTGACAAATGTAAAACCTACATTATTATTTTTTTTTTCTAATTAATTTGTCTGTTTTGTCCCCAGAGTCTGTCCCAACTAACAAGTCATGGGAGCTAAAGATAAACCTGGTTTTCCTCCTTGTGAGCTGTTAAGGCTGTTACAGAGGAGTTAAAGTCTTACAGCAGGTTTGACTAAATTGGTAGAGATTTTGTGAGAAACTAATAATCATAATAAGATAATGGGATGAGCTGATGAGAAACAGTAATTATAATGTTGCATCTGAAATCAAGGTTAGACAAAGAATAATCATGTTGGAAGATCCCTGAGTCATCTTGAAAATATTGAAAGGGTAATGTGCATTCATCAACTTTTCCATTGGTGTGCAAAATATCTGGCAGCCACAGTTTAAATGAAGAGAGGTGCATCTGGCTAAGGGCTTCAAGGGTTTTAATCTGTGATGTGTAGGACATCATGGCAGACATGTGTACTGTGGCAAGGGTGCTTAATTCATGGTGGTTAGAATACAAGGCAAAGAAACACTGCCACAGAAGAAGGTGGAGACTATATGCAGAGCCCAAGGTAGTACCCTCATGAACCACAGACATATTATCCGTGCATTTTCCTAAACCCCTATGTGTTTTGGAACTCAGTCAAATTAATAGATCAAAATTAATCATCACCTCAAGTGGCATCCACCTAGAAATGAAGGCTTTGAGTTTATCATTCTATATGGCTGAGTAATACTCCATTGTATAAAAATACCACATCTTTTTTTCATCCATTCTACAGGTGATGGGCATCTTGGTTGTTTCGAAGATTTGGCTATCACACTTTGTGTTGCTATAAATACAGGTACATATGTATGAGTACAATATGATGTATTCAGTTCCTCCAGGAAAATTCCAAGTAAGGGGATAGTTGACTTGAATGGGATTTCCAGTCCTAGTTTCTTGAGGAGCCTTCACACTGATTTCAATAATGGTTCCACAGGTCTAGATTCCTATCAACAGTGGAGAAGGGTTTGCTTTCCCCACAGCCTCTCCAACATTTGTTGTTGGTTGATTTCTTTATAATAGCCATTCTTTCTGGAGTGAGATGGTATCTCAGCGTTGTTTTAATTTGCATTTCATGGATAGCTTGTGAAGTAGAGCATTTTTTCATATATTTATTTGCTTCTTTAATTTGGTCCTCTGAGAAATGTGTATTCATATCAGATGCCCATTTCTGTATTAGGTCTTTAAATTTTGGGGTGCTAATGTTTTTAGTTCTTTATATATTCTAGAGAACAGAGCTGTGTCTGAGTGTTTATTAGTTTGTTTTTTTTTTTCAAATTTGTAAGTAGTCTTTTGACTTTGTTGGTGATTTCTTTTGGCATGCAAAAATAAGAAGAGGTCCCAGTTATTAATTCTTTCAAGTGTTACCTGTGTGACTTATTTTTCTCCATGAACTCTTTGTCTAACTGTTGACTGACCTTGTCAGATACAAGTTATATTGCTTGTTATGTAGTCTTGCTTTATCTTGTTCTTACAATCCAGCAGAAAAGTGCAGAAATGAAGTATGAAAAGTGAAGCCATGTTAACATGCAGAGCTGTGGAAGGCTCAAGTCATCAAGTTTGGACATTGCCAGTCCTTGGGATAACCCAGTACTACTGTGGACTACTGTACTATATTGGAATATTTTGCTGAATTCACGTACCTGCACTATTTGGATAGCAATGGAATACCCATCCCTGACAAAACTGAACAAAAAGTGATAAGAAAGAAGGACCATTTTGTGTCTGTATATACAAAATATTAGTATAAGTGTAAGGCAACTTCTCTTAATTAAATAAGAAGAAAGAATTGGACTAACAGTGTTTGGACAGGGTGTCATATCTGCATCTTGTGCTATGAATGCCTACTACAAACACAACAATATACAATGTATTAATTGTTGTAATTCTCCCACCAACCTCTTTTAAAGCTGTCTCATTGCAAATTTTTTCTAAATAAAATCAATTTAAAAAAAATCATCACAAAGGACTCTCAATTTTCAACAAAACTAAATACTTTGGGCAGATCAACAATTGGCTGTTCAGCAAGTGATATGCAGACAGGAGTCTGTGGCTGTGAAGGAAGTGCCCAAACAATTTAAAATTGGCTCAAAATATGCATAGTGCTATAAAAGTGGATTTGCCAAATTGAAGGAAAGGGAATAACCAAAGTTGAGATTGAGAGAATAGGATGTCAGATTATTTTCTATGAGGTAAATACAAAGGATCTAAAATCATGGCACAGCCCCATAGTTCCCAATCCCAGCACTGAAGAGGCTGAAGTGGCAGGATTATTGTGAGTTTGAAGTCAGCCTGGGGAACTTCAAGCAAAGACCAACCTGAAATATACAGAAGACCTTGTAGGAATAAAGAAACAAACTAAAGAGAGCTGTGTCCAGTGAATTCGGTGAAGTTATCAGAAACGTAAAAAGTGTGTTTTCAGAGGACTTTTTAATTGAATCATTCAACTTTAAAGGCAACCTAGAAGTTAAGGTTGTAAATGCAAATAGAGTTAAAATATTCACTGATGTGTTACCTCACACAATGATCCCCCAACTGGATTTTTTTTTAATCGAAGAACAAATAGTGATGAGAAAGCTTCAAATCTAATTAATAGGACAGATTCAATAATTAATACATTGCAAATACTTTTCATAATGGTTTGTTATCATACAAGGTGCATACATGGTATTCTACTTACAGACACTATTATAGCAGATGTCTCTAATCAGTGAATTAAGAGAATGTAGCCGTATACTTATCTTATTTTTTAAAGCTGAAATATAGCACAGTTTCAACAATTAATACTTTCTACCTTATCTTCCCAGTGGTTATCATAGTAATAGAAGCCAACATAATATCCTGTCCTACCACCATCAGTGCGAATCTTGCCTCTCATAGAATTATGCAGAAGCACTGCATATTTATCTGAACTGTACGGTTTCTACAAACACAGCATGGTTCTTCCTTTTTATCCCCCTTTTTTGTCTAGACCTGTCAAAGATGGTCACTCTATTCTCATTCAACCATTATAGGTGCCTGAACTTGGCAGGAAAATCAAACACAGTCCAGGAGATCACAATAATAGTGAGTCATCAGAAGAAGTTGTTGACTATAGCCATTTACAGCTCAACTTATTATTATGACCCCATGTCATATACCTCATTTTTATAATTTTCTGCTGGATGGTTAAGACCGAGATAAAGCAAGACCTACATAAAGAAAATGTACCTTTTATATGTGATGAGGTCAGTCATGTCCCCTCTGGGTTTATCTTGTATTCCTGTACCTCACACTAGATTCCTTGTATGTGTCATCCATGTGGATGAGTCATGGCCATTTCTTGAGTAGTTTTCTCTGTATGAGAGACTGAGAGAAAGATTTCTCTCCATGTGACTCTCCTTAGGCACATTATAGATCC
Source organism: Ctenomys sociabilis (assembly GCA_004027165.1). NCBI lineage: Eukaryota > Metazoa > Chordata > Mammalia > Rodentia > Ctenomyidae > Ctenomys > Ctenomys sociabilis. Next base: position 11,125 of record PVKA01044933.1, read on the forward strand.
TTGATCGCCTTCCTCTGTGGCTCCATAATTCCCAGGATCAGAAAATTTGGGGCACAACTGAGTTTCATGATGTTACAGTACAGGCTCTATTATGTCCTGAGTCTTCATTGACCTTGAAAGGCTAGGGCCAAAATGTTGGATGACCTTACTGCTCTTCTATTTCTACAATTTTTGATCTGTGAACTTAGGTTGTTAGAAGAAAAGCTGATTAGTACCCTGCAGCATATGCCGTTCAGTTTGCCCTATCTGATTCAATTGTTTTTAGGTGTTGTTATACATTTCTATTTGTATTTCTTCTTTTGACTTCTTATACTAGGGAGACTATATGATATTTGCACATGTGTGTCTGGTTGATTTCACTTATGAGTATATGTTCAAGTGGCATCCATTTCAATATAAATGCTTCAAGTTTATCATTCTTTATAGCTGAGTAATACTCCATTATATAGAAATATCACATCTTGTTCACCCATTCCTCATGTGACAGACATCTTGGTTGTTTCCAACATTTTGCTATCACAAATTGTGCTGCTATAAACATAGGTACACATATATCACTATGATATAATGATTTCAGTTCCTCTGGGACATTTCCCAGTAGGGGGATAGCCGGCCTGAATGGGATTTCCAGTCCTACTCTTTTGAGGAGTCTCCATAATGATCTCTGCAATGGTGGCACCAGTCTACATTCCCACCAGCAGGGGAGAAGTATTCCCTTCTCCCCATATCCTCTCCAACATTTGTTTTTGGTGAATTTCCTCATGATACCCATTCTTTCAGGAGTTAGATGGTATCTCAGTGTTGTTTTTATTTTCATTTCACAGATGTCTAGTGATGTGGACCATTTTTTCATATATTTATTCACTTCTTTAATTTCATCCTCTTAGAAGTGTGTGTTCATCTCAGATGCACATTTCTAGATTGGGTCTTTAAATTTGAGGGCCCTAATGTATCTTAGTTCTTTATGTGTTCGGTCGAGCAGACTTTTGACTGAGTGCTTATTAGTGATGATTTTTAAAAAATTTGTGGATTGTATTTTCACTTTGTTGATAATTCTTTGACGTGGAGAAACTCCTCAAGAAAAGTTGCTCCCAGTTATTGATTCTTTCAAGTGTTTCCCATGCGAATACATGTTTGTAAATGAACTCTTTGCCTACACCTATGTGTTCAAGAGTTCCTCCTACTTTCTCTTCCGGGAGATTGAGTGTATCTGCTTTAATATTTAGGTCCTTTTTTTTTTTTGCGTATGTCTTTTTGAGACAGGGTCTCACTATGCAGTTCAGGCTGGCCTTAAGCTCACTTTGAAGCTCAGGCTGGTCTTGAACTCACAACAATCCTCATGCCTCAGCCTCCTGAGTGCTTGGATTACAGGACTGCACCACCACACCGAGCTCAGTGTTTAGATCTTTAATCCATTTTTACTTTAGCTTAGTGCATGGTGACAGATGTGGGTAAAATTTTATTTTTCAGCTTATAGATTGCCAGTTTTTCCAGTACCATTTGTTAAAGAGGCTAACTTTCTTCCAGTAACCTTGTTTGGCACCTTGTCAAAGATCAGTTGGCTGATTGTGTTTGCAGAGGCCTCTACATCTTCTAATCTATTCCATTGATCCATAAGTCTATTTCATTGTCAATATCATGTTGATTTCATCACAGTAGCTTTGTAATATAATTACAAGTCAGAAATTGTGATGCCTCCTGCCTGTCTTTGTTGGCCACAATTGCCTTTGGTATTCTAAGTATTTTGTGGTTCTAAAGAATTTTTAGGAATGATTTATCTAGGTCTGAGAGGTATGCTGGTGGCAGTTTGATAGGGATTGCATTAAATCTGTACAAAAATTTAGGGAGTATGACCTCTCCACAATTTTGGTTCTTCCTTCTAGGAGCATGGAATATCTTTCTATTTTCTGAAATCCTCTATAATATCTTTTCTTAGGGTGTTATAATTTTCTGAGAAAAGATCTTTGACTTCCTTGATTAAGTGAATCCCAAGGTATTTCATTTTCCGCGGGGCTATAGTAAAAAGTATTGTTTCTATTGTTTCCCTTTCAGTGTGCTTGTCATCTGTGTAGAGGAATGCTATTGACTTTTGAGTAATGACTTTGTATCCTGCTATGCTACTAAATTTTCATATCAGTTCTAGTGGTTTCTTGGTGGAATTTTTGGGGTCTTCCAAATAAAGTATCATGTCATCTGCAAATAGTGATAATTTAACTTCTTCTTTACCTATTCTTATTTCTTTTATTTCTCCCTGTTTCTCTTGGCTGTTGGTAATGATTCCAAAACTGTATTGAATAGGAGGGATGATAGAGGACATCCTTGTCTTGTACCTGATCTAAGAGTAAAATATTTCAGTTTTTCCCCATTTAGGTTTATATTAGCTGTTGGGTTGTCATAGATGGTTTTTATCAAGTTGAGGCAGAGTCCATCAATTCCAATTTTCTGTAGGGTTTTGAACATGAATGAGTGTTGGACTTTGTCCAAAGCTTATTCTGCATTAATTGAGATGATCATGCAGTTTTTGGATTTCAGTCTATTAATATAGTGCATTACATTTATACATTTTCAAATATTGAACCATCCTTGCATCCCTGGGATCAATTCTACCTGGTTATGGTGTATGATCTTCTTCATGATTTGCTGTGTTCTATCTACTATGATTTCTTCCCGTCTTTCTGCTCTGGGTTTGGTTTGTTTTTCTTTTTCTAGATGACAGAGGTGCAATATTAGGGTGTTTATTTGTTCCCATTCTATTTTTCTAATGTGTGAGTTCATAGCTATGATTTTCCCTTTAGGAACTGCTTTCATCGCATTCCATGATTTCTGGTAAGTTGTGCTCAAATTTTCATTGAATTGTAGGTATTGTTGAAATCTTTGTTTAATTTCTACTGTGATCCATTGATTGCTGAGCATGGTGTTGTTTAATTTCCATGAATTTAGTGTGTTTTTCTGATTTCTATTGTCATTTATTTCCAGTTTGATTGCACTGTGGTCAGATAATATGCATGGGATTATTTCTATTTTCTTGCATTACTTAAGCATGACCTCTGAACTAGTATGTGGTCTATTTTGGAAAATGACCCATGTGCAGCTGAAAAAAATGTGTATTCAACTGTGGTTGGGTGGAACAATGTATATGTCCACCAGGTCCATTTGTTCCAAGGTCTTGTTCAGTTCTGCTAATTCTTTGCTAATTTTTTGTCTGGTTGATCTATGTTTTTGTGATGGGGGTGTTAAGGTCTCCTGTTAAGATTGTGATGTTGGATGTTAGGTTTTTCCTGTCCATTAAGATCTGTCTTACATAGTTGTGTGCTCCTGTGTTTGGTACATAGATATTTATGAATGTAACCATTTCCCCTTAAATTTTTCTCCTAACCAATATATAGTGGCCTTCTTTGTGTGGTTTGATCATTCATGATTTGAAGTTGAGACTGTCTGAGAACAGAATTTCTATTCCTGCTTTTTTCTGAGGTGCTGGGGCATGTAGTATTGTTTTCAACCCTTTGACTTTGAGCCTATGAATGTATTTTTGAGTTAAGTGTGTTTCTTATATACAACATATTGTTGGATGTTGTTTACTAATTCACTTTGCCAGTCTATTTCTCCTAGTTGGTGAATTGAGTCCATTTACATTGATAGTTATAATTGAAATGTGTTTATTGATGATTGTCATGATATTTACCTGCTGTTGTTTACTCCTTTTTTTCCAGTGTTTAGTTGATTGCCCTGTTTAGTGGGTTCCTTCCATTCTCACTTGTGGAGTTCTGGTCATTTTGGCCTCTCTCTAGAAGATCTCTTAGCAGCTTGTGTAGGGATGGCTTTGTCATCATTAAATTCTTTTGTTGTTTTTCACCATGGAAGTATTTCACTTTTCCATCAAACTTGAAAGAGAGTTTTGTAGGGTATGATAATCTGGCCTGAAATTTGTTTTCATAGAGGACTAGAAGAACCCTTTTCTTGCCTTCATGGTTTGTGTAGAGAAGTCAGCTGTAATTCTGGTGGGTTTTCCTTTGAATGTAATCTGCTACTTCTCTTTAGCAGCTTTTGGTATATTATTCTTGTGTTGGATTTCTTGGATCTTGACTATTATATGTCTTGGTGTGTTTTTACTTGGGTTGAAGTTATTTGGTATTCCCTATGCTTTGGTTTCCTGAATGTTAGTTTGTTTCCTCACATTTAGGAAGTTTTCTGTGATTACTTCTACCTATATTCTTTTTATATCATTTGCATTGACTCTTTCATTTTCATTTATGCCAATTAATCTCACATTGTTCATCTTGTCATCATCTTGCAGGTAATGGATTATTTTTCCTGCATTCTCTTTGTTTTTAAGAAATCCTTCCTCACCTTTTCACTAGGTGCACCAGGGTCTTTCAGATCAGAAACTCTGTCTTTGCTTTCATTCAAATGGTTTTGTAGACTTGTGATATCGATTTTTAGTTCTTCTATATCTCTTTGATTGTGCTTCATGTTTTCTGTTTCTTTTTTCTATTGCTCATTTCAAGAAACTTTCATATTTTTGATCTCTTCTATTTTTCTTATCAATGTCTTCTCTAGAGGTAGCTATTAATTCTTTTACAGCAGAGTTTTTTTTTTTCCAAATTGCGTTTCCTCTATATATTTCTGGAATTGATTCTCTACTTCAGATGCTATGACTTCAAAGAATTCTTTTTTATTTCAGAAATTATTTCTGCTTTGAGTTCTTCTTTATCTTTCTTTTGTTGTTT
>PVKA01044934.1:0-15850 GCA_004027165.1 Ctenomys sociabilis
ACAGTGGAACATTACTCAGCAAGATGAAGGAGTGAGGTTGGATACGAGCCTGAAGACGTTATGCCAAGCAACAGCCCGAGGCAGAAGGACAAACACTCTCTGTTCTCACCTGCAAAAACCTTCCTGAACCCAACAGAAAGTCATTAACAGGCAAAAGGGAGTGTGCAGTTACTGCTTGTTGTGCGTGGTTACTGTTCATGTCCTTTGAGGGTAACAAATACTCTGCACAATTAGACAGGAGAAGCAGTACGGTTATAAAGGCTGCGTAGCATACTGAGAAATGGAAACCAGTCCTGTGCAAATTTTAACAGAAACTACAATGAGGAATGCTTGCAGTAAATAGGAGGAATTCTCTGGTTTCCCTCCTATCATCACTAACAACACTATTAATATTTTTGTCACTTACAGCAAACTAACATTCGTTACGGAAAACATCAGGTGGATCACAACAGCTAACCTTATGGTCACCTCGCCTGAGGGTGCCCAGGGACCTAGAGGAAATGTTCTTTGGAGACTGATTCCATTCTAGTCAGGACTTGGAGAGGAGACTGAGCCTGAGCCATTTTTATTAGCATGTTTTCTTCCACTAGAACAAAGCGTAGGGTAATCACAGAAGCAGGAGTCCCATTTCAAGTGCAGTTTGGGAGCAGAGTCTCCTGCAGAGGTCAGCGAGGTGAGGGGACCTGGCCTCCTTCATGGCAGAGAGGGAGCCTGACAGCAGCGAGCAGCCAAGCAGATCATCACTTCCTGGGAGTGAAAACCAGGGTCCCTGGAGCCTGCCCAGCCTCCCCGAGGGTGAACCACCGTCCCCCACCATTCACCTCCCTTGCACAGTACTGCCCAGGGCCTAGGAATGAGGGACCAGCCCCGCCCAGTCCAAGGGCCAGCACCACCCTTGACTCAGGGCTCTGGGGGGATCGAACGGCATAGAAGGGGCAGTCTTCTGCCCATCCACCACCTGCCACCTGGACACCAGACCCACTGTCCTCAGCTGGGAGCTGCCAGTCTCGCTCCCTCTGCTTCTCAGATGTTCAACCTCAGACTGGATTCCACGCCTGGCTCCTGTCCTCCTGCTTGGGTGGATGTGGGACCCTTGGCCGCCTGCTATTGGATCTAGGTCTCCTCTCCTCTGTTCTGCTTCCTGGACAACTTGGTGATTCCAGACCCAGGAGGCTAAGGCAGGAGGGTCACCTTGAGTTTAAGGCCAGGCTGGGATACATAGGGAGATGTGTTGTTTTGAAAATTAAATGAATATTTAGAAATCAGACAAAATAGTACAAAATTCATGGTAAAGGCTATGAATGTTTGTAAAATAAAACCTCCTAGGGAAGTGGTGAGCTGAAGCAGCCTTCCAGACCCCCAAGGCCGTGGGACCCTGGCTGGCCTGTACGAGGCTCCCATTGGCAGAGAGCAGCTCCTCACTGGCATTGGCTTCCCTGCCCCTGCCAGTGAGAAGCTGGCAGCCCCTTCCCACAGGAGCAGAGGCAAGCTGCACCCTCTCCCCTGGGTGGGCCTGAGCATGAGCCAGCCCGAACCTCTGGCTGACCCAGTGCTGCGGAGCCAGTGCAGTCCTGACCTGCTCAGCTGGAGCCCAGAGAGACTCAGCTCACAGGGTGCAGCCAGGTGCCCTGTGCCCGAGCTGTGATGAACCCCAGTCAGCTTTTCCCAAGAAGCAGCTGTGTCAGGAGTCGAGGGTTTGCCTCCATGTGTGCAGCACAGCAGCAGAGCTCAGAGCAGATGTGGCCACTCAGCTTTACAGCAAGCTTCTGCACAGGTGCTGTTCCTGCCAGGAACAGCACAGTGACCCGAAAGGAAACCTATGCCTTCAGCACCAGCACTGTGCTATGGCTGAAGGAGAGGAGCAGGGCACAGTGCTGCTGCCTGTGATCCCAGTGCTCAGGGGTACCTGCACAGGGGGCCTGAAGTTCAAGCCCAGCCTGGGTAACTTAGCAGTTTAGTGAGAACCTGTCTCAAAGAAATTAAGCAGGCAAGGATGAGGTGAACCACAAAGACGTACACTCCATCCCCAATAATAGGGAAAAATAAGGAAAGAAGGCTTGCTACTCAGGAGGGGGCCACACAAGGGCATCATGGCCTTGTTCTTGGAAGGCAGTGAGAGGGGACCCCACATGTTTCTGGCATGCAGAGACTCTGGGGTGGGGGTCAGACCAGATCCTGGGGGACACAGCCCCTTGACCTGGTGACCCCGGCTGCCGCAAGCCCTGCCCCATAGCCTATTTGTGTTCACTTGATCCCTGTCCTGTCCCTTGCGCCTGCCCAGCCAGCCTGAGAGGGGTTAAGGGTTAAGAGGTAAGCAGTAAATCAGCCTGAGTCCCAGGGTTCAGTTCACAGATAGCAGCAGCAGAGGAAGCCTGCTAAGTCCCTGCACCAAGCCCCACCATGTTGGCGTCGTGAGGACAGGGGGCCAGTGGCAGGGTGTCCATCCACCCTTCTCCTGCTTCCATCTCTGCCCTCTGTTTGGTCAGCAAACCAAGACACGATCTGCTGCCCATTTCTGTAGAGAGGTAGGAGAGGACCCACTTCTTCCACCAGCCAGGGACCTGCAAGAGCACCAAGATAGGTCAGAAGGCCAGGCCGCCTCTGCCTAGCTGGAGTCCGCTGGATTTGACAATGCCGTCCTGGTTTATTAAACAATTTGGTTATTAAGCAAGCATCACTGTGGGCCAGGCAGTGACTTTTCTGAGTACAAAGAATTGAAGTAGACCCTGGTCTTCAGAGCCTGTGGTACATGGTGACATCAGGACATCAGACGGCGCACACAGGATGCAGACTGCAGGACAGAGTAGCCACTGGCTGGGATCAGAATGGCTCCCCATGGAGCTGCCCTTGGCCTGGATTGGGGACCGAGGGGCAGGCCTGGCCCAAGCATGGGAAATGCCCCAAGGCCTGGAACAGAAGTGGCCACCCCAGAGCACAGGTCTGTGCATGACGCCAGAGTGGTCTGGAGCACAGAGCACTGTGTGCAGGCAGGGCACACTGTGTGCACAGTGTGAGGCGTGTTGGGCCCTGGGCAAGACTGAGCTGGAGAAATTGTCACAGTGGCCCTGGCATCTCCACACCTCGCACGCTATGCATCCCCTCTCAGCACCTGGGACATTCGAGGCTGGGGAGAAGAGCAGTGTGGCTTGGGACACAGGGGCCTTTGTGTCCCCACGCAGGCAGCAGACAGCCAAGATGGCAAGCTCTGAGCAGGAAAGGCTATGCCACATGCCCTGCTGTGGCCCTGGGAGGCAGACACAGAGACTTTTGTCTTGTTGCTTTTTTTTCCTTTTTAATTAAAAAGATGGTGGGATTTAGGTATTATAAAGAAAATGCAGGGTAAGATGGAGGCATTAGGGTATGCAGGTTGCAGAGAAATAAGCCACGTGGTACAGCCATGTGTCACAGGCTGAAGTGGAGGTGCAGGAAGGCACAGGCGTGTTGTCAGGGTAGTGCCACTCAGGACCACCAGTGCTTCCACCACCGTGCCAGAAGGCAGCCTCGGCCTGTCACCCTCCTGGACTCTGTGAGTCTGGCACCTCGGCAATTGCATTGGATTCCAGCATGAAGACAGGCGGGGTGGCTGGCCAGGGCCTGAGACCCTGGCCTCCCTGCTCCAGCATGGAGAACTCTGGGCTCCATAAAGCGTAGCTCGATCTCAAGAGCCTGGGCTCCTCCCCAGCCCTTCTCTTCTGCCCTTTGCCCTCTGCCACCTGTCCTCACATACTCCTCCCCTGCCAAGGCGCTGCCTACACACCCGCCAAAGCCCAGCTCCCATTCCCCTCTCTGAACCCTTCTTGGACTCTCCTGGCCTGAGCCAATCCTGTACATTGTGGAAATCCACAACCACACTGGCGATGTGGTTCTCAGTGCAGGTCCTCAGAGACCATGCTTCTGTCCTCTGCTCCATGCGAGTCCCCTTCTCAGCCAGACACCACCTTGGGGGCCAAGGTGGATGCCACCCACTAAGCCACCAAGGGGCTCTGCAGGCTAGAAAATTAGATTCTCAGATGCTGGCCTACAATGAGGTCCACATTGTAGATTAAAGGAAGCAAAACTAGAGCCTGAATGGAGCACAGATTCCAAACAGCAAAGTGGGAGGCTGTGGACAGAGACCTTGGGTGAGAGCCAGAGCACGTGACACAGTGACCTGAGGGACGGTCTGACCACTGTCAGCTCTACGTGTGGCCTTGGAAGGCAGGAAGTGCACAGGGCATCTGCTTGACGTGGCCAGCCTGGCCATAGCAGAGGCCCAGACTCCGTCCTCTCAGCCGGCACTTCCACTGCAGTCCAGACCTGGGCCCAGGGCTTCAGAGCGTGAGACAGCTATGCTTCAGACAGACAGATGCTCAGACGCGTGGGCAGGCAGGCAGAGCCTGCACTGTCCCTGCCTGCTCGCCTTCAGCCAGGCCAGCACGGGGCTCAGGCACAGCCTATGGTATGAGGGTCACTTTGACTCTCCTGTGGTTCACCTCTGTGCACCACTCTTTGTCCCAAGTATTTGTAGCACATCCTAGTTTAACGTAGAAGGAGAAACGGCCTTGTGCTGAGCCTGGTGGAGCTGCAGTAACACTGGCACCCCTGGCTTTGTTCACTTTGCTGCAATTGGTCTTTCTGTCCCCATGAAATGTGGATGTCAGCCATTCTGACATGATTAGACCCATGCACACCCATCCGCTCACTCCTTCCCCATGGTTCACAGGGTTTGGAAACGTGACAGCCAAGTGGCGCCAATGTGGGAGCCTGCGTCCTCGTCTGCACCGTGGCTGGCCACTGACTCCCGGGGTCAGGCTGGACCTGCGTGCCCCGGGGCCTTCCGTTCTGCTGACTCCTCCTTGCCTTCAGGGCAATCTGAACCTGGGGGAGCCTTCTTGACACCCCTAGTTCTTCAAAGACCAAGCATGCCCGAAGCAGCCCACTGTGAAGCCCCGGTCTTAGGGAGAGGAGGCCGCGGTGTGGCTCCTGACTTTCTACGAATCATCAGCCTCCACCAGTCACCCATGCTGTTGGATTTGGGTGGGAGCTTTGCTGAGATTCTGGGTGTGGGAAGGGAGCCATAGTCTTGAAAGAAATGCCTCAGGATAGTGGGCGAGTCACTAGTAGCAAAGTTTCCATCAAAATGATACAAAGAAATTAGCCCTGTAATGGTGCCCAGGGAGCTGCAGCACGTGGGGGTGTTGTCACTGGTCGCAGAGCTCGCGGGTTCTCTCTGCAGTGTGCCCTAGCCTCAGGGCTGCGTTTCGGAAATGTCCCTGAGGTTGTAGCCAGATACATCATGAAAATTACACTGTGAAAAGCAGACTTTATGCCCCCTCTCTGTCTCTCTCTCTCTCTCATCAATTTATTGCAGAGGAAGAGAGCTCCTAGTTGATCTCCTGGTGGCATGGCAAGGTGTGGTGGTGCCAGTGCTTTACTTCTACCACAGGACCTCACTCAGCTTGAGACATGGCATGGCAGGAAGGCTGGGAATCTGTTCCTGAGTGGTCTGAGACTCCACGCTTTCACATTCAAAATAAAAACAACACCAAAGCCATTTTAGGTAGAGAATTTGCGCTGCTCCCCGAGTACTCTCTGAAATTTCGCGTTCTGAAATCTCCAAAACTATGACAGATGCACCAATGAGTTTAGATAGAAAAGAAACCATTGACTGAAACTAAAAACCAAGCGTTGCCCTTAAAAGATCTCCTGCGACTGAAAGCCCAGCCAAGCCCAGCCTCAGAGCCACACACTCGGTGCACATGCGACACGACATCACCTACTCCCCGCTCCACATCCAGATCCTGTGCCTGGGAAGAGTCTCTGCGCCCTGAGCTGCAGGCAGGCTCCTGCCGAGGCTGGGGCGTCCCCAGACTCTGGTGAATTGCATAATCTGATGCCAGTAAATGGAGAACCCCGTCAGTGACCACTCTGGCTTCCTGTCACTTTGTGCCCGCTCACACCGTAGGTCGTAGTTGCTCAGGATTCTGTAAGGCTGATCATTTAGATACACGGACGTCTAAAATAACTATGTCTTTTAAGCCGGGCGTGGTGGCGCAGGCCTGTAATCCCAGCACTTGGGAGGCTGAGGCAGGAGGATTGTTATGAGTTCGAGACCAGCCTGAGCTACAAAGTGTGCTTAAGGCCAGCCTGAACTGCATAGTGAGACCCTGTCTCAAAAAAAAGACAAAAATAAATAAATAAATAAAATAAAATAAAATAACTATGTCTTTTAGTTTGTTTTTATTACCATTTTATTTTTTGGCAGAGGGGAGCAGTAACATTCGCTGTTACTGGGAATCCTTGAACAAAAAAAAAAGACAAAAATAAATAAATAAATAAAATAAAATAAAATAACTATGTCTTTTAGTTTGTTTTTATTACCATTTTATTTTTTGGCAGAGGGGAGCAGTAACATTCGCTGTTACTGGGAATCCTTGAACAATTGGATGATTTTCGTCTTTCCTAACTGATACGAACCCCAGAATAACCAGTGACTGGCTTCTGAGATGGCCTTGATGACTCACATTATTAATGCCTTTTCCCAAACTGTCCTCGCAGGTGTGCTCTTGCTGGCTCTAGACAGAGGCCTACTCCGGATGGCAGGGAGCAAGCGGGAGAAAGACTCCTCTGTGCTGCTGCCACTGTCGGACCCCGCTCTTCCAGGCTGCCCACCGCTGTCCAGGCTGCAGACACCTCCTCCCCTCCCCCTCCTTCCTTCCTCCCTTCCCTGTTCCCCTCCTCTTTTTTTTCTCCTCTCCTCCCCAACCCTCCCCTCTTCCCTCATCCTCCCCTCCCTCATTTCCTCCTCCGCCTCCTTCTCCCCACTCCTCCCCTCGCCCCTTGCCCTCCCCTCTCCCTGCCAGTGCCCAGCTGACTAAGCCCTGCTTAGGGACACAGCCGATTCTCCCCGCTTCAGTGCACTCAGGGTCTTTCTGATCTCTTTTCTTCAGAGTCAGAAAAGCCCTGCTGCCAGCCCAGCCGCAAGGTACTTTCTCTGGGAGTTTTTGACCCATTTAAGCATTTGTGAGGTTGTTGCTGTCCGCAGTGCAGGGAGCTGGACACACTGGGCACAGCCGGCCTTGTGCAACCTTGGGGCCTTGGAGATCTGAGCTCCTCTGCAGGGCTGCATCTCCCCAGCTCCATGTCGTCCAGGAGCCCACGGTCCTGAGCAGGATGGAGGCGCACAGCAAAACCACATGGACACCAAGGCTGGCCTCAGGGGGCGATCCAGTCCAGTCCAGAGCTGCCTCACTGACCAGCGCTCAGGGTTAGGACTCTAACCCCGGCAGAGAGAGAGTCTTAGCTGAGATGCATAGCTTGGGCAAATCCCTCTATGCCTGTAAAGCAGGAAAGGTCAGGAAGTGGTGCCTGCCATCACAATGTGGCTCTCCTAGCTCAACCGTCCCTAGGGCAGCTTGATTTGGAGGAGCTTGCCTCATTTCCTAGATCTGGAAATAACATAGGCAGGCTGCTGCTCTAGGGCTCCCTGTGCACACTGGCTGATGGCTGAGCAGATGGCAGCTCAGGGACAGCTGCTGGCCACGCCCCGGCTGGTGACTCTCCTGGGGCCACTGCAGCCCTGTAAGGCCCAATCTGCCCTGCTCCAAGGAGCAGACCTCTCCTCCTCTCCTCCTCCAGTGGCACTTGTTTATCAAGGGAGCTGGAAATTGATGAGGGCACTAATTATTCTTGAAAGAACCCAGAGGAGTGAGAGATGTTCAAAGACTTCATAACAAAGCGAGCAGCCAGGGGACGGATTTAAAAGGCCTCAGAAGGCCTTCACCTCACAGGCCCAGGGGCAGGTGGGCTGTCCTGAGAAGCAGCCCTGCTCTACGACTCCTGACCTGGCTCTGCTCTGGTGTGGGGTGGGGGGAGCTGGGCCCAGAGCTGTTTCCTGTCCTTTCAACACATCTGAGTACCAAGGGGGGTCAGACATACCTACTTTGACAAAATCTTAGTCTTTTTTTCTCCCTAAATGCCAAAAGGAACACCTTGTTCAAATGCCAGTTCAAATGCCTACAGCCTTAGGAAATGTGCCCAGTGTCTGCCATGCCTCTGACTATGAGGAGGACTGGCCCTGGGCCTATGAGAAGTTAACGAATGGCAAGTCCGGTTTGCTTTATAAGCCACAGGTGCTTCCCTGCCTCGAAGTTCCAAGTCAAGGATTTCACACAGTTAGACTGAAGTCTTTGACTTGGTCCACTAATACAAACTGGCAATTATTTTAACCTCCCTGAAAGGGAAACCACAGCATCTATACTATCCTCTGCCTCTCCTCCCCAGAAAATAAAGAGAATGCTAGAAAGGGAGAGCTTGCTAGAAAGAAATGCCTCGGTGAGCCCCACACCCACACCGAGAAGAGAGCTGGGCCTCTGTGCCCGGAGGGCTAGATATGGCTCGGAATTAAGAGAGTTCTGAGCACCAGACACAAGGCCTCGCTGGACAGCATGACTGTGTTGGCACTGGGACTCCTGTGGTGTGCGCCAGAGTCCATGGCAGGGACAGGGAAGCTCCAGGCACAGCACCAGGGCCTTCGAAGAGCTAAAATCAGCAGCAACTCGAGAACCACACTGCAAGTTAGTGACAGGATGGTCTGCTTAGGACGTGGCACAGAGAGAAATGTTCTGGGGCAGTGTGTGAAGATCTGAACACCAGCTCTTGCACAGGTGATGGAAAAAATGTTTGGCAGCTGAACGCCAGCCGTTGTTTGCTCTGCCTGATTGTAGGAACATTTGTTCTGGTCGAACTCTGTTTTCCTTCTCGAAAATGATGCTAATATCTTCATTACCAACTTAATGGAGAGCAGAAACAGTCCTGAGAAATCTTTCTCTCCTCTTCTCACTTGAGAAAGTGATCTCACAAGGGGTGGTTGATGGCCTCAGGATCAGACTGGGATGGGGCTCTTGTTTACTCTCTTTTTCTATTCTGAAACATTCAAATCCCCACACCCTGAAGCTTAGCAAGAGCTGGGCAAATCCAGATGTAAGTAAGGCTTGGTTGGGTGACCCCATTTGAACTAAGAGAATAACTTGGAAACACACTCCACTGGGACAGAGAGGAGTGCTCCTCCTGGAGTTGTGACAAGCTGGCTCTATGGCCAGCACCCTGGGTCTCAGTGATTTTCCACAGCTAGGGTTGTGACTCGGAAGGTCTTCTGAGGACAAACTGGGGACAGTGCCTGAGTCTGCAGGTGTCACCAGGTAACCTGTTCGCCCCATGCCTATCAGGTTGGGCAGTAGCATCCCAAGGGCGCCCTGGTGAAAGCTCCAGAGACGTGGTCCCAGGCAGGGACAGCGCATAGGCTGAAGATTACTGGAGTCCTGTGACTGCTCTGTGGCTCTCCAAGTCCATATGTACTGGGTCTGGATTATGAAAATGGATAGAAACTACCACAGAAAATCATCAGTAGAAGCCACCCCAACTGTAGCTCACACAGGCCGGAGACCCAGACCTTCAGGGAGCTTTTGCTATTATCTTTGTGCTTTCTTTGATATGATATTGTACTACAACACTCCATGGGCCAAGCCTGGGTCCCTGAGCCCAGGCGCAGGTCATGGCCCTGGTAGCTGCTCAGCGAGCGCCCCTTTGTTTCACACAGAAAGCCTACACTTGGCTAATTGCACATGTGGGGCTCTGAGTCTCAGCGAGGTCTCCAGGAGGAAACAAGGGGCTGCACCCAGGCTGTTCCCTTGCATAAGGAGAAGAGTTAAGCAGGTGACCATGCTTCTCACCTGTGACACTTCCTCTGGGCAGTGTGGGGCCTCAGCTGCCAGAAGGCTTGCGTGGAGCTAGCATCCTGTGTGAGCTGTGGGTTAGACACTGTCCTCCTGCTCCCAGCTCCTGAGCCACAGACCCAGAAAGCTGTAGTCAAAGCCACCCAGCCACCAACACCATGTCCTCTCCTCCAAGATGGGACAGATGAGTAGGCCTGGGGTGGGGTTGGTGTCCCTGGAGCCAGTGCAGCCCCAGTCAAGATGAACATTTCTTGCCTGACCAGCTCTGTCCCCTCCTTCACCAGTCTCAGGGTGTGGCTTTGGCTGGTGCCATCCAAAGACTCAGCCAGTGCCCCCAGGGCCAAGCCCTGCTGGGCATCAGAGCTACAGAGCCCAGAGGAGGCAGGTTTTTCCTGCCTTCTGTTTGGGGTTGGGGTGGGGTGAGGATTGTTCTGGATCTTTTCTTCACATGCTTTTTTTTTTTTTCTTTCAGCATTGTGCTGTTGCTCACTTCTTGTGAAGACAGCTTCCGGGATTCGATATGACTTTACTGCAGAGAAGAGAGACTCAGTAAGAAGTGGATGAAAAAGACCACGAGTTCCAGCATTGCAGCTCACAAGACATCCCAAGGCACAAAAGTATTTATTGTCTTTGAGGAAATGCACATATAAAAAATAATTTTCTATATCTATAAAATTATATAGCCATATGCCTGGAATTACCAACTAGTCAAAAATCAAACAAGGGATATAAATTATTGGTGGAGGTACAAGTGGTGTGCCACTCTTAAGAGAAAGAGAATGAGAAATAGGTGTTAAAATTTTGAAATGTGCCCATATGTATAACCGGCATCCTAGCTACTCTCCTTGGGCTGTTGGGCACTCCCAGGCCGAGAGCAGAGAGCAGCAGGTGCACTGCGCTAGCCCAGGCAGCATGGGGTCAGCCAGCAGCACAAGCCAAGTCCCAACACTGAGGAAAGCCAGTGGGAATTACAGTGCGAGCCAGGAAAGGTTCCCCAAGTGTAAGTGCCACGGCCTTGCGTGAGAGACAGGCAGTGGCAGCAGCAGTGCGTACACACTTAGAAAGCCACACTGCGCTTACAGTGACAGGGAGCCTGCAGTCACACATGGAGGGTTATTGACTTTGCATAGCCCTTTTGAAAGATTATCATCTGTAAATGTAATTTTTCTACTTAAAAATATACAGAGAAATTCAAAGAGTACCTATGAATATAAAATACAGGACTCAAGAGCCAATCATTTGCAGTTTGCAACTTGTACAACAAGCCCATCACCTCAGACTTAACAAAGAAAGGCAGTTGGGGTTTCACTGTGTTATGCTTTTTGACAATGGATTACAGAAAGGCCCCCACTTTCCTGTTCTGGGACAATAGCTTGTAAGCCAGGCTACTCGTGAGCTGGCCAAGTGAATCTCATCCAGTGCCCCTGCAAAGGTTGCAACTCGAATGTTCATAAGGTAGGAATTTACTGTACTATTGCTGCTCTAAAAACAAAACATAGAGACTGGCCCGAGATAGCGCGGCCGACTCCAGCAGCCTCCTCAATCCTGTCCACACCACCAAGCCGCAGAGACTGGCCCAAACAGTGCAGCTGACTCTGCCATCTTCCTGGATCCCACCCACACCACGCCACCAGAGAGACTGGCCTGAGACAGCAGCCGACTCCAGCAGCCTCCTGGATCCCACCCCAAGCTCTCCCAGTGAGTGGGAATTTGCACGACTCACCAGGCTTCCCAGATCAGTGAGTGTGTGGTGAGTCTGAGGGAGAGCCTTTGGCTTCTTCCCAAGCGCATTACCCGGATTCCCCACCCTGAAGCCCTCCAAGCCAGTGACCGGCCTGAAACCTCAGGACCCACTCACCAGCACCTCCCCAGATCCCCTGCCCTAAAGCCAGCTGAGCGAGTGGGAATTTCCCCAACTCTCTGGCCATCAAAGTTCAGTGAGTGTAGAACTCCAGGCCGGCTGTGCCGGAGAGCCATTTCCCAGGGCTTCCCTGGCCTCCACCTCCCCACAGCCAGAGACCCAGTGCAGCTCGGCCGGTGAGAGCTCCAGGCCCACCGCCCCAGAGAAACATTTCCCAGCGATTGCCGGTCCCACCCCATGGCCCCAGACCCAGTCCACGATGGCCTGGAGTGAGAACTCCAAGCCTGCCACATTGGAGGGACATTTCTCAGCAATCCTCAGTCTCACCCCATGGCCCCAAACCCAGTGCAGCCTGGCCTGTGAGTGAGGGCTCCAAGCCTGCTACACAGAAGGGACCTTTGCCAGGCTTCTCGGGTGCTGGCCTGTAGACCCGGACCCAGCACAGGCTGGCTGAACCACTACAGCCTACCCGGTGAATAAGATCATCCACTATCCTTTTGGGAGCCCAGCAGACCCACCAAAGCCCAGGCCTGCCCACCTAGAGAGTGACCGGCCTGACACAGGAGAGCTGACTCCGGCAGTTTTCCAGATCCGAGCCCCAAAGCCAGCCAACAGAAGGAGAATTTTCATTAGGTGCTCTGCATCCCAGTTCAGTTCTTGCTCGCCTGAATAGGGAACCAACAGAGGGGAACCACAGGAGCTGCAGCACAAAAGGAACTGAACACAACACCTAGATCCAGGATAGACATACCTGGATAATCTCAAACTTAATAGACTAGCACCCAATCTTATAACAAGCTAAGGTTATAGCTGCACCAAAGCTCTACACCAAAGGTCAAAGGTCACTGCTATACAAAATGACAAAGACAAGGGGAAAACGCAAACCCAGACCTCAAGTCCACCAGTAAGGGCAGAGGACACTAGCTCAGCTGCAATGAATGAACTAACAGATACAGCATCAAAGGAACAACAGCAGAAAGGTATGGAGGAAATGAAACGAGAAGTAATTCCCCAAATTAAAAAAGAAATATCTGAATACATAGTATCTGAAATAAAGAATGAATTCTAGAAACATTGGGTGGAAAACAATGCTCACCCAGAACAAGTGCAGAGAGCACTATTCCAGCTGAAACATATGAATTAGCTGCATCTGAAGCAAAGATACAATAGCAGAAAGGTTATGAGGAACTCAAAGCAGAAATAATTTCTGAAATGAAAAAAGAATTCTTTGGAAAAAAAAAAAGAATTATTTGAAATCATAGCATCGGAAATACAGAAACAAGTCCAGAAATATACAGAGGAAACCCAACTTGGAAGAAACACTGCAGAAAAAGAATTAATAACTACCTCTAAAGAAGACATGGATAAAAAAAATTGAGGAGATCAGAAATATGATGGATTCCTTGAATGAGCAATACAGAAAAGAAATAGAACACATGAAACACAGTCAAAGAGATATAGAAGAACTAAAAATATCAATCACGAGTCTACAAAACCATTTGAGTGAAAGCGAAGACAGAGCTTCAGATCTTGAAGATGCCAGTGCCACTAGTGAAAAGACGAGAAAGGATCTATTAAAAACAACAAAAATGCAGGAAAAAATAATCCATCACCTGCAAGATGATGCCAGCATAAACAACGTGAGAATAATTGGTATCAACAAGAATGAAGGACTCAATACAAATGACATAAAAAGAATTTGGGGAGAAGTAATTGCAGAAAACTTCCCAAATATGAGGAAACAACCTAAAATTCAGGTCACGGAAGCATACAGAACACAAAATAACTTCAACCCAAGTAGAAACACACCGAGACATATAATAGTTAAGATCCCAGAAATCCAACACAAAAATAATTAAGTCAAAGCTGCTAGAGAAAAGAAGCAGCTCACATTCAAAGGAAAACCCAGCAGAATTACAGCCGACTTCTCTACACAAACAATGAAGGCAAGGAGAGCATGGAGCATAGTTCTTCAAGGCCTACACGAAAACAAATTGCAGCCCAGATTATTATAGCCTGCAAAACTCTCTTTCAAGTTTGATGGAGAAGTGAAACAATTCCAGTACAAAGAACAACTAAAGAATTCCATGATGACAAAGCCAGCCCTTCACAGGCTGCTGAAAGATGTTCTAAAGAAAGAACACAATGACCAGAACTCCATGAATGAGAACGGAAGGAACCCACTAAACAGGACAGACACAGGTTACAAAGGAGTAAACAACACCAGGTAAATATCATGACAAACATAAGTCAGCACATTTCACTTATAACCATCAATGTAAACGGACTCAATTCTCCAATTAAGAGAAATGGACTGGCACAGTGGATTAGGAAACAAAATCCAACAATATGCTGTATACAAGAAACACACTTCACTCAAAAGGACACTCATAGGCTCAAAGTCAAAGGATGGAAAATAATACTACATGCCCCAGTACCTCAGAAAAAAGCAGGAGTAGCAATTCTGTTCTCAGACAGTCTCAACTTCAAACCAAGAATGATCAAATGATACAAAGAAGGCCACTATATATTGGTCAGGGGAAAAATTCAAGAGCAAGAGGTAACACTCATAAATATCTATGCACCAAACACAGGAGCACCCAACTATGTAAGACAAATCTTAATGGACATGAAAAACCTAATGTCTAAGAACACAATCTTAACAGGAGACCTTAACACACCTTTATCTCAAAAAGATCGATCAACCAGACAAAAAATTAGCAAGGAAGTAGCAAAACTGAACCAGAGTTTGGAACAAATGGACCTGGTGGACACATACAGAGTGTTCCACCCAACCACAGCTGAATACACATTTTTTCAGCTGCACACAGGTCATTTTCCAAAACAGACCGCATACTAGTCCAGAGGTCCTGTGTAAGTATATGCAAGAAAATAGAAATTATCCCATGCATATTATCTGACCACAGTGCAATGAAGCTTGAACTAAATGACAAAAGAAACCAGAAAAGCCCGCTAAATTCATGGAAACTAAACAATACCCTACTCAGCAATCAATGGGTTGCAGAAGAAATTCAACAAGAAATTCAACAATATCTACAATTCAATGAAAATTCAAGTACAACTTACTGGAATTTATGGGATGCGATAAAAGCAGTTCTTAGAGGGAAAATCATAGCTATGAACTCACACATTAGGAAAACAGAACGGGAACAAATTAGCACCCTAATGTTGCACCTCTGACAACTAGAAAAAGAAGAGCAAAAGAAACCCAGAGCGCAAAGACGGGAAGAAATCATAAAGGTTAGAGCAGAAATTAATTCAACTGAGATGAAGAAAACAGTTCAAAGAATCCACAAATCAAAAAGTTGATTCTTTGAAAAACTAAACAAAGTTGATAAGCCTCTTGCCAACCTCATCAAAAAGAGGCAAAAGAAAATTCAAGTACAAGCGATAAGGAATGAAAAGGGTGAAATCACCACAGACCCAGCGGAAATTCAGTTTATCAATAGTTACTTCAAGAATCTTTATGCTCACAGAATAGAAGATGCAGAAAAATTGGACTGATTCCTCGAAAGGTACAAATTACCAAAACTGAATCAAGAAGATATAACAACTCTCAATAAGCCAATAACACCCAATGAAATACAAAACGTAGTAAAAAGCCTATGGACAAAGAAAAGTCAAGGTCCTGATTGATTCACAGCTGAATTCTACAAGAAATTTATAGAAAATATTGTCGGGAGCCATTCCAAGATGGCGACCGCTCCTCGCTCCCCCGCCCATCGTGTCTGCCAAGATGGCGCTCATATCCGGCTTCCGGGTTCTTGTTGCTGTGCCTGGGTCCCGTCTATTTAGAGAAATGCCCGCCACTTTTGTGACTCTGCCAATGATATGCGAACACATGTACAATTGTGATTGGTCTATGAAACCTGTATAGCTCACTCTGTCAGGAAGTTCATTGTTGCTTGCACGTAGGACGCCACGGCTAGCGGACGCATGTAGAAGCTTGCATCCCGATCCATAAAGGCTTGCTGAACCCGTTACAAGGTGTCTTAGTGTCTTCTTCCACGGGACGGGAGTGGCGCCGGACATCTACGTGGTGGCCCGTACGGGGAACAGCTGCTTGGCTTGGATCGTGTCGGAGATTTGGTACGTACCTGCAGGTAAGCAAGGGCTTAACCTGGACCCTGGGTGGACGCACCTACAGGGAAGATTTGTGCCCTCCTGTACGGAGGTTCTCCCTTTTTGCCTGATCAAGGCGTGTCCTACAGGCTACTGCGCCGCTTGGACACAAATTCCCCCCACTTTCATTTTA
>PVKA01044935.1:0-15848 GCA_004027165.1 Ctenomys sociabilis
TCTCTTCTTTTAATTTCTTCATACTACACATACAAAATAAAGATTAAAAAAATACTTCTCAACATGCATGCCAGTGTTTTAGAATTATCTTTACAGAGTGTTTTTTTTTGATCTAACTAGAAATACCAAATATTAACATTAAATAATATGATCAAACATTACATTCAAAATAAATACATTCAAAATAATTTGAAAACTTAAGAACAAGATTATAAACTGGAAAAAAAAAAACAAAACCAAAAATCAGAAAAAGAGAATAGAAACATGATAATTTCCAAATAATCCATTTCTTACCCTAGAGTCATTTCCACTAGCGTGTTAGAACTTGGGTACACCGCAGCCATGGTGTGCTTAATTCCACTGGAAGCTGCAAACATTTTCTGAGGCACAGTTTCCTGTAACTAAAACATCAAAAGCCATAGCACAGAAGTGCTTATTGCAAGTCACAGATCAAGTGCTACAGCTTTAATAAATCCTTCAGTTTTAATTTCTATTTCAAAACCATCAATAGTACCATATTCAAATCAATACCTTCTTTAAAAACATTTTGCAAATGGTAAGAGAATGGTTTATCAGGTGTTTTTAGTTGTAAAATATCTAAATTTAAGAAAGTTGGCTCAAAATATACATTAATAATAGGTAAATTCAGTAGTCTCTCACTATTTCACAGACTTTAATGGGCTCACTGTTTCGTGGGTTTTCAAAAAGTGTCAATCTAAATTATTTATAGTGAATTTTTTGTTATATCACAGGATTTTGAAGTACCTTACAATATATGTGTATTGTTAAAATTATGTAGGTTTACATGTTTAGAAAATGGTTAAGAACATTAGAAGTGTTCTTAAAAGTGTGGGGAAGGTTCTGGGGATACAGTAAGCATGCTTGTCTGGCAAGTGCAAGGTCCTGAGTTCAATCCTTGGTACCGCACCAAAAAAAAAAAAAAAGTGTGGTAAAGGTTTGTAAGAGTGTGGAAAAGGTTTCTAAAGCCTTAAAATATACATAAATACTAAGATAAATATAATGTCACTACTTTGCTGATTTTCCCTTATTGCAGGGAAGGTTTGGAATATAACCTGAGATAAGTGGGGGACCACTGTATAGCCGAATACAGGCATATGAGATGCTTTATGTCCTCCTAAGTCATTATCAGATATTAACTCAGAAGAATTTTCATTTGTCCAAATAGAAAAAATAGGAATAAAGATTTTTTTCTACATATTTTAGATAGATATACCTCATTAGTATAGTCTTGGTACTTTGATACTTCTTCTTCAATATCAAAACACTGATTAGTTAGAGATAACAACTGTTTCCTAAGATGAAGCATCTTTCTGAAAACCAAAAATAATTCATTATAAATGGTTCTATGAAAGTCTCACTTAAAATATAAAATAAATTGTGCAGCCAGTTGCCATCCCTCACAAATTTACTCACCTTGTCCATTCTTCTGACTTATCCAAAAAAGTTTCATACTTTTTAACACATTCATCTGAGAAGAGTGTCATAGCTTTTGTTGCATGGTAATACAACTTTTGTCTGTAATTTAGAAATAATCAAAGACGCTTAAATCAATTTCACCGTTTCTGCTTCCAATATTTGAACAATTTCAAGTATATGAAACTGGTTTCCCATGACTTGTGGCTGTGGAATATTTATAATAGAAAGCAAGGTTTCTAAGATGGATAACATAGCTACAGAGAGAGGATATGCAAAATGGAGATTATCTGAAAAAAATCTTTTTTCATTAGAGTTCAAGTAAGGCAGGAAGACCTTTCCTCTCTGCTGTCCTTCTGCAATCAGAGAAAATAAAGCAGAGGACTGAGTGCAATGAGGATCTTTCTGCCTCCTCATTCTCCTGTCTTGTTACCAATTGGGCATCAGATGGATGGGCCTCAAAAATGTACACCCTGACCAAAAATTCTGTAAATCAAGAGTAAAATGCCAGGTACAGTGCACACTCCTGTAATCCTAGCACTCAGAATGCTGAGGCAGGAGGATCGCCATGAGCTTGAGGCTAGCCAGGCTTATGTAGCTTTAAGGCCAGCATGAACTACACTGTCTCAAGAAAACAAAAAAATGAGAAAAAAAAAAAAATCAAACCAAAAAATATTAAAATGTATTTTTGTTACAATTAATCCCAATTTTAAGACTCATATTAATACAGACAATCAAAATAGCACTAAAAAACCATCTTACTGAACATTATCTAGATACTCACTTATCAAATTTGTGGATTTGTTCTTCATTATAAGCTAGTCCTAAAAATAAGAAAATAACTTTGTTAATACAGCACAACACCATGCATCTTATTGTTTTTGAAGCAAATGTCAGACCTGAACTATGTATGGTCCACAGATGTTTTTTGGGGTCTGTAAATTTTTAACAGAAAAAAAAAAAAATTCATCGCTACCATTAAAGATATTTGTAATAAAACTGGCACTGCTAGCTTGCTTGAGATATGGGAACCCTAGGGAAGCTGCTGGGCGATTCTGAGCAGCAGTCTCTCTCCAGATGGGCTCTGATTTTATTCCTTCCTGTCTTGGCCTTGCCGCCAGGGGCTTTGGAATTCCTGACTCAAAAGGCTGACCCCACTAACAACTGGTAGCATATTCACTCTTTCCTGAAAAATATTACATTTCTGAAACAAATAAACCCACATAGTCACTCTTACAAACACACAAAATTAACCCAACTCAATCACAACTACTAAGGCTGATTCATTATATTAACAAGTAGGAAATTTTACTTACTTCGTTCTGCTTTGTCCTTTTTGAACTGATAGTAAATGTCTGTGATGCAATTTAACAGGACTTGTAGTTTTTCTACACTATTTGAGGAAGAAAAACCCAAATAAATTAACTGAATCAATGTGAAAAGGGACATTCAGCAAGAGCAGCAACTACCCGTAAAGCATGACCTACTTTCTGTCTTTCGGATGCGTTCCTTCTTGGTGTGCCCAGGCATCCGACAACGATCCACCCGGAGATAACCTGCTGTCAATGTCCTGCAGACTGGTTTCTATTGTTCCCTGAGAGCTGGAAAGCTAAACGAAACCAATGAAGTCACCAAAGTCAGAAGTGACTGCGGGGTTTACAGAGTCTGGACCACATTTCTTTGTAGATTACTTCAATTCAAGGTAAACTAATTATTTTTGACTTTAATCACAAGAGCAGTTTCTTAGGTTGATTTCTACCAAAAGTACAGTATGATAATGGAACATAAGATTAACTGATATGAAAACATTTCACCAGTAAGTATCTTTTATGTGTCTATGGTGATGGGGACTGAACCCAGCGCCTCATAAGTGCTAAGCAAGTACTTTACCACTGAGAAACAACTACAGTATATAAAACACCATTAAAAAACAAAACAAAGCACTTTTAATCATTCAATTAATGTTTTGCTTTGGTTAAAAAACAAACAGTTAATATTCTATCTCAGAGTTGTAAAAAACACACATGAGAACCACTGGCATGGTGTTAAGCATCAAGTACTATAGGCCTTGTGCTTTGTTGGAGCTCCCCAACCCAAGTCTAACTACTACCTTTTTTTATTCCATGCAGTACTAGGCGTTGAACTCAGGGTTTTCACACTGAGCTACATCTCTAGCTCTTTTTATTTCTTCTTTTGAGACAGGGTCTCACTAAGTCATTAAGTTGCCTAGGCTGGACTCAACTCTGTCATCCTCTTGCCTTCCACAAAACAATGCTGGAGTGACAGAAATGTACCACCAAGCCTGGCTGAAAGGTAAATCTTCCTAAAAATAGAAAATAAGATATACTTTATCTTATATCACTTAAAACTTAGTAAATTTGTAACTTGCCTACCAAAGAACTGAGTTTATACAAAGTATTTGTAAAATTTATATTGTTAGTGTATGTAAACTAGATGAAGCTTGAAGACTTAAAAGATAAATGTCTTAAATATTTAGAGCCCTGATATAACTTACTTCTTTTCAAATAGTTTTAAGTGACACTGCCACTAGAAAAAAAAGGGGGAGCCCTTCTTACTATATACTTTTATCAGCATCAATATTATAACTTAATTCTTGATATTTGAAAGACAACGGTGACTATTATAACATGCAACTTCCTATTACTAAGTTTGAATTTTGTTTGTATTCAAGCTATATTCATTAGAAAATTTTCTCTAAATATTTCTTGCTCATCTATTTAAAGATTTGATATTTTCTTTACCAATTTATATGACACAGGGTCCTGCTATGTAGCACATGCTGGTCTGGAATTCACTATGTCATACAGTCTGGCCTTGAATTTGCGGCATTCCTCCTGCTTCAGCCTCCTGAATAATGGAATTACAGGTGCATGACACACACCTGGCTTACACAAGCTATTTTTATAAGAACTTACTGCATTTCTCCAACTTGCTTTTTCACTTTTTTTTTCAATACAGAGATCTTACATTTTTATGTAGTCAAATATATACCTTACTTTTTACACTTCACAGTAATGTTCAGAATATATTAAATTATAAAACACTTCAAAATATAGTTTATGAAAATGTTATTTCTTATAATAACTTTTGTAAAATAACCTAAAGGACCAATAAGGGAATAATAAGTAAGGATAAAAATCCCACGGACTGCAATTTTATGTATTTTAGAAAGGCCTAGGAATGTAGCTTAGTGGTAAAGCACTGCCTAGCATGCAGGAGGCCTGGATTTTAATCCCCAACACCAATAATACAACAAAAAAAGACTTACCAATCTAGAAAATGTGATATGAAGAACACTCAGTCAACTGTATGTCCTTAACTTAGTTAACAATGTATAAATAGAGTGCAACAGTGGCTGTCAGAACATCTACAGCATGGGGTCTCCTGCAGGCTCTCCTCAAGGGTCTGACTGAGTCCTACTGTCTGTTTTTAATTCAATAGGTGTGGCACGAGGCCTCCACTTTGCTTTTCTAGTAAGTTCCCAGGTGAGGTGATCCTGCTGGCCCAGAAACTATTCCCAGAAGCACCTTTACAGGACACTGAAACCCTTTCAATCATCATTTTTGGGGTGGCTGGCATGTGTGGTATTTGTTTTTTTTTTCTTTTAGAAATTTTACCTCTGTGGCAGGAAACATTTTTTTTAAGGTCTCAATAAGGAAATAATACTTTAGGCTCTCCAATAGCTCAATAGGATACAAGGATAAACAACACAATCTAGCGAAAAGCAAAGGGCCTGAAGGGACAAGTCTGGCTAACCCAAGACACTGCAAATATACCATTTGCTATCTGTTCCTTTACTCTTAGAAGAAATATAAATTTCACAAAAATGTCATTAGAATGAGAAATACTTTATGCTAAGGAAAAGATAATTTTATTGCAAGTGTTCAAATGCTAATGGCCCTAGAAGTAAGTGTACATTAGGACTACAAGCTGGCTAGGAGTCAAGTTCTAAGCCAAATGCAGAGCAAAACCAAAACATTTATAATACAGCTGCCTAAGCTCAAGTGTAGATAAATACTGAAGACTATTTCTTGTTCTCTGACTTTCATTGCTTTATTCTATAGCAAGGTTTCCCAAACTTTTTGGCTGTGATTCATTTAGGAAATTTACTCTGTTTTAACCCTGTAATATTTGGTTTTTCTCTTTCTTTTCTTTTTTTTTTTTTTTTGGCAGAACCAGGGATTGAACTCAGGCCCTTGTGCTTGCCAGGGAAGCACTTTTTCTACTGAGCCATCTCCCTGGTCCCTAAACCCGTAATATTTGAAGTATAAAATAACTGGGTCAAAAGTTTAAAGGAATAGGGATTTGCTAGTATGAGATGCATTCTAACATTGTCTTTCCATTAGAAAACGCTGATGGTAAGGAACTATAAATGTCACATCCTATTATTCATTTGTGACTCATACTGTAGAAAGCCACTGTTCTAGATCTAAAACTGAGGAAAGGAAACAACTAAATATAATATGCTACAAAAAGAGAAAAGATTAAAAAAATAAATCCAGGAAAAAAAAATGAATTGAGTTCCTTTTCACTTTTAATTTTACATCCATTTTATGAAGAATTTAAATGCCAGAAGCTTGCAGGAGTATACCACTTAGCTGATACAATAACCTGTAACCTGAACAAGGTAAAAAAAATGGCCCATTTTTGAGAAAATGGAAAAAGGATTCAAAGAATTAAAAGGCCTTTTATAGACAGGCACAGAAGATAACAAAGGCAGTTCTGAAATTAATAATCAACTTTCACAATTAATACTTAATGAAAATTCTAGAAACTCCTGCTGTATTTTTTCAGCAAAGACCAATGTCCTGGTAGACTCACTGCCTTGATTCTGCATCTTTCTTACTTTTTCAGAGACAATCTGATAATAGTTTCATAATTGTATTTATTTCTAAACAAGTTTAAGTATCTTATGTCCAACTGAATAGATTATATTTATGAATGTGCTTTAACTGCCACAGCAGCAACGTAAGAGCATTACATAACTTAAAAACAAAAAAGGTAGGGGAGCCTGAGAGAAATAAGGGGGGGGAAAGAAGGGAAAAAGAAGAGGGAGAGGAAAGAGACAGGTGTTTAAAGCAGCCCAGGCACTTTGAAAAAAATTTTTTTTGTTACTGGGGACTGAACTCACGACACTGCACTTGCCAGGCAGGCGCTTATGCTACTGAGCTATCTCCCTGGCCCACCCTGGAAATGTTATAAGAACTTCAAAGTAGTGATGGTATTTAAATGTTGCTATAAATTTCTAAAGGTAGGAAACGCTTGAAGAGCTTTAGAAATAACATTTTTCTAAGAAAGTTTAAGTCTAACTTTGCCAACAAAGGGAAAGACTATATGGACTATGATTCTCATAATTTGTACTTACTCTCAATAGTTTGGTGTGTATGTCTGAAATTTCACCTAATTCTGCTGCTTCTAGGTTGATCTTCATCAATTTTTCATATCTGCATGAAAAGGTAGTCACACAAAAAAAATTAAATGAATCTAACAAATACACAGATTTAAAAGTTTAAAAATTATTTTGAGTTTTTAATTAAAACTATTTAATGAAAGATGTAGTCAAAGTCTGTAAGTCAACAGGTTCCAAGAAAATCTGTGTCTTCCTGAAGAAGGAATATCATGTAGAGTACTTCCTCCCTTTATCTTTGGTTTCACTTTCCTTGGCTTCCACTACAAATGGTCAATGGTGGACTGATAATATTAAGTAGAGAACTCCAGGGGCTGGGGAGATGGCTCAGTGGAGTAAGCGCTTCTCTAGCAAGCGCATGGGCCTGAGTTCAATCCCCTGTTCTGCCAAAAAACAAACAAACAACAAAAAGAAAAACAAACAAAACAAAAAGAACTCCAGAAATATGACTTTAAAATTTCAGGCTAACCTGGTAGCTTAGAATCACATACCATTTGGTCCTTCCTGCTGGTGAATGACCTGCATAAGCATGCTCTATTTACTACCTTTCCTAGTTAGCAGCCAGCTTAGTTATCAGATCCCCTGCCAAGGTATTTTAGTGCTTGCCAACAGGCTTGGTACTATCTGAGGCCTCAGGTATCCAGTAAGTCTTAGAACACATCCCACAGGACAAGAACGGAGTATAGTATTTCATATATTTGCAAATGAAGGGTAAGATAGTTAAGGTAAATTGATTTTAAATAATATCATGCCAGGATAATAGAAAAATACTAGCTTAGAGAACTAATAGAGGTCAATGGTTTCATTTATTACAGTTCCTCAGCAGTACAGTATAGAAAGAAGCCAGCTTAAACCATTATTTTGTTTCGCTGGACATTATCAGAGATAATGAATTAATAAGAAAATAATTCTGAAAATTCTAAAATACTACTAAAAATCTGCTCTAGACTACTTCGTACTTCCTTTATTGAGCATAGCATATTTCCTCCTGAAATATTTTGCTTTGCAAAACAGACATGAAGTGTTTGTGTCTCTGGCTGGTCTTTCCTTCAGACAGGAAGGATGACAATAACATCAAAGACTGTATTCATTTCTGAGAAAAAAACAGTATTTTTAAGCCTATTACACAATATAAACACTTGTTTAGCACATCATATTGTGCTGAAGATAATTAAACAAGCTAGACAGAAATGGAGTATGTACTATCTTAACTAATATTAGGAAGGAAGGAATTACTCACATTTTTACAGTTTTTTCAATGTTTCTGATGCAGAAATCCAACGTGATCACAACTTCCGTCTTTTTGTGAACAGTTTCATTGTAATCATCTTTAACTAATTCACTAAAAAAAATTTTCAATTAGTTTTTTAAGAACTATTTTTTCCTTGCCTATCATTAGTTATGCTACATATTGCTATCCAAACATATTTCATTACAGCATTCTTGGTATTACCATGAAAGCCAAATCTCACTAACAAGGATGCCATTGAAAGCACTTCTATGATCTCATTGCATATGCAGGGCACTTAAATTATTGCAAAGCATCACTATGAAGAAATTCATTAAATTATACAAAGGAAAAAAAGTCAATGCACAATCACCCAGGGCAGTTGTACGGTGTTTGTTACACTTTACTACTCACAGTAGATAGCTCTATCATTTATACTTTATTTTGTGGTACTGAGTGGGTATCAAACTCGTGTCTTACACATAGTGGGCATCCTAGCACTGGGCTATCCCCCTAAGCCCTGGCTTATATTTTTAACCTGGTAAAACAGCTAATGTGATCTCTAAAGGATGATACAATTGAAGAGCTTGTGGTTTTCTTCATGAGGGATGAACAAACTAATGCAAGAGTCCTGTTTCTGCTTCTGAATGACCCATAAACAACCATTATGCTTTAAAAGGTTGTAAAAATAAAATAAGAGACAACATATGGTCAATGAGGGGACAGCGATGTAGCTCAGAGGCACACAGCCTGCCTGGCAGGTGTGCGGTCCTGAGTCTGATTCCTGGTACCAGGAAAAAAAAAAGACCAATGAAACCTAAAATACTTATTGGCGGAGGCTTTTTTTGTTTTTGCCTCTGGATTTGCTGTGGGCGTCACTGCACTGGGTTGCAGGTGGAGCCAGGCGGCGCACCGGTATGTGGGGCCATCGCAGCATAGGGAACCAAGGATCGAACCCTGGTCCCTGTGTGTCTACCTATGCAAGCTCTTAGTCCACTGCGCTATACCACCGGCCCTTGGCGGAGGCTTTAAAGAAAAAGTATGCCAGCAGTAGTGTATACCAAAAACTATTTTTTTATAACCTACTAAAAGTAGAAAATAAAAGGAGTAAAAAAAATTCATAGATCAGAGATGGGTAGAAAACAGCTGGGATAAATGAAAGCTGTAGATTTTTTTCCCCTGGAAACTACTTAGTAAAAATAAGGAACCTTTTTGGTGTACGTGTATCCTAGATGAGAGTGAACCTAGGATCCTATAGTATGATCTCTACTACTAAGCTAAGCTATGTTCAACCTTAGAAGTCTTTTTTTTTTGTATTTTAGTACAGGGTCTGCAGGGTCTCACTATGTAGACTGGACTTGTAGTGATCCACCTGTTTAGCCACCCAAGAGCTAGGATTGCAAGCCACGCCCAGTCTCAATCACTGACTCAGCCTGCAGGGGTGGCAGGGGATGGAACCAGGCCACTGTCTGCCTAAGAGGTGCTTTATGAAATGCATTTTTTTTTTTTTTTTTTGTGGAAATGGGGATTGAACTCAGGCCCTTGTGCTTGTTAAGCAAGCTATTCTACTGAGCTATTTTCCCAGCCCCTAAGCAGGTGCTTTAATCTGAGCTATTTTGCTGTCCCTCTTTGTTTTTTTTTTTGGTCTTTTTGGGACAGGTCATACTATACAGTTCAGGCTGGCCTTGAACTCATTTTGTAGTCCAGCCTACCCTCAAACTTGTAGTGCTCCTCCTACCTTGGACTCCTGAATGCTGGGATTACAGGTAGAAAAAGAGAAACACAGGCTTAGAAACTGATAGAGTACAATGAAAATTATTTTAAGCACAAATTTGTGGGTTTCACATAACAATAAATGAAAAAAGCCTGTTAAGGTTGTGCCCAGGTATCCTCCTAAAGCCTAATACAGTCACGGGGTGGCTTCCAGAGTTTGAGATGAATTCAGGATCCAATGCTGGGATTACGGGTGTGAGCGCAACACCCAGCCTGGGGCAGATATAGTCTGAATGCAATATAAGGGGGTTGGGGGAGGCTTGCTCTCGGCCTTTGCTTCTCCCTTTTTTGCTTTTGCTGTTTTCTGCAGCCTTGAATTGCTGCCCTCTGCCATGTGCCACTCTGCCTTGGAGCCAGCCATGAATAGACTGAAACCTGCACTAACTGTGAGCTAAAATAAACTTTTCCTTCCTTAATTTTATTAGGGTTTTAAAAATATTTTTATTTTTATTTATGTATCTTGTACAGGGTCTCACTATGCAGTTCAGGCATGTAGTGATCCTCCTGTTTCAGCCTCTCCAGTACTGGGATTATAGGGGTACACCACCATGCCTGATCTTGGTGGCCGGATCAGCATGCCTGGGGGGCAGGGCTGGCCCAGCATGCAGTACTAGGATCAAATCCTGATCCCTGTGCTTGCCTAAGCAGGTGCTTAGTCTGCTGAGCTATCTCACTGTCCCTACCCTTCCTTAATTTGGGGTGTCAGGTATTTTGTCCCAGCAACAAGAGAAAAGTAACCGAGACAAAGCCTAAAAAAGAGATAAGAACCAAAAGAAATACTTCGTACAATTTTTGCTAGAAAGGATGGGTGTAAGGCATTCACAGATCCATTTAATGTCATAAATATTAAAGCCCAAAAGCTTTAATGTTAATATGCAGTGAAATGAGTTCAGAAAACACACTTCTTAGCATCTTTCAGCAAAAGGTTATTACTATTTGCATAAAAATTAAAAAGCATCAAATGTTTAGAACTATGTGCACAATTCTCTTAAGAATTTTATATTGTCGGATAGAAAAGTAACATTATAAATGGTTTTAAAAAAAGATCAAATCAGGGATAGCCAAATAGCTCAGTGGATTAAAGTGCCTGCTTAGGCAGACGCAGGAGCCAGGGGTTCGATCCCTGGGCCTGCCACTCTGGCCCACCCCCATGGTGTGCTGAGATGGCGGCTGATTGTTTTTTGTTTTGCGGTACTGGGGACTGAACTCAGGACCCTGCACTTGCCAGCCAGGCGCTATCTCCCCTGCCCTGAGATGGTGACTGAGACTGGGCGTAGTGGCACATGCCTGTAATTCCAGCACTTGGGAGGCTGAAAAACAGGAGGATCACTATGAGTCCGATCTACACAGTGAGACCCTGTACACCCTGTCCTAAATACAAAAAAAAAAAAAAAAAAAAAATCAAATCACATTCATCTTACATTTCCTAGGGTCACTTTCAGGAAGAGAATACTTAAATACTCTGTTCTAGAATAACTTTATAGAGTGCTACAGTAAGAATTACCTTCTAAACTGCTGAGTATATATTTATATTATATAATTCTATTTATAATAAAGACCTGGAATGGGAAATCTACAGAGACAAAGTATATCTAGTGGTTGCCTAAGGCTGGCTTGTTTTTTTTTAGTTGGAACCAGGGATTGAACTTATGACACTGCACTTGTCAGGCAGGCACTTATTCTACTAAGATATCTCCCTAGACCCCTAAGGCTGGATGGTTTGGGAGAAAAATGAGGAGTGAATGTTAATAGGTGCAGAATTTCTTTTTGGAATGATGAAAGTGTTCTAAATGTAGTGTGATAACTACATAACTCTGTAAAGATACTAAAAAAAAAATTGAATTATGTATTTTATTTATTCATTTATTTGGTTCTGGGGATCAAACTCAGGATCTCATGCTTGCCAGGCAGGCAGGTGGTGTGTGCCACCACGCCCAGGTGAATTGTACATTTTAAACTGATGAATTTTGTAGTATGTAAATTATATCTCAATAGTGCTGATAAAAAAAAAATGTGTACTTCATGTGGAGAAACAGGAAATGCAGGAAGATTCTGAGGATTTAAACAAAAGAAAGTATACATTTTATTGGATTACAACAATGTCAAAGCCTTATAGAGCAAAAGGACAATCAAGCAAAGCTTTTAGAAAAAAAATTCATTTGCTATCACATTATACAGTGCTCCCTGAATTTTAAAATTCAGACGTCATTTGTCCCACAAGATTACTATAAGAAACAAATGAAAAAATAACTGCTAAATATTTTGTGAAGTAAATGTAGTATCATAAAAATCAAGCATGTGACCTTAGTCTAAGTGGTAAACTGTCAATGATGCAGCGATTATACAATTTTAAATTGCAATCTAATACTTACATTAACCATCGTATCCCCTTTCGCATTAATTCCTGATAAAGAAGCAAGGTACTGGCAATTCTACAGGCATAACACACAACTCCTGTTACTGCCTGTTGAAAATAAAAAATGTCAACGGTGCCAAATGTGTTACAGGGTTAGAAAAATTTAACACAGAAAGTTTTAATCTTCTATATTTCTATTATGTTGCTTAAAAACATAATAAACTACTAATCTGTAAAAGCTAGGGACAGATACAACTGTGGTAAATATTTTTATTATTAATATTATTATTTAAACATTTGTTTCAAGGTAGAAAATTTTCTTATGAGTTTCAGAAATGAAAGAAAGTAAAGACAGAATATGAAATAACTTGGAAAAGGGTAATAAATTAATGATGTCTTAAGTTATTAGGCATTTGTAAGGATATATATATATATATATATATATATATATATATATATATATATATGTATTTTTTTTTTTTTTTTAAGACAGGAGTTCATTATTTAGCCCAGCATCAAACTCATGGCAATCCTACTGCCTCAGTACCCTGAATGCTTGGATTATAGGCATGTGCTACCATGCCCACCTAAGATATATTTTATTATTTCTACTACTGACAAGGCAATTTAAATCCAAATGCTGATATAGCTGTTCAATTAATATACCAACCTTAGCTATGCTAGCATCTCCATCTAAATCATAACGTGGATGTACTTTCGGGAGGGAAACTGAAATAAATAAAAGACAAAAATGAGTAGCAAAACATTTTGCATTTTTTAATATGGAAAACAAAATATCTAAATTAAACATCAGTGACAAACATTTAAATATATTTTTTTGTAGTTAAAAATACTACTTGAAAGGGCCAGAGTATTAAGATAGCTCAGTAGAATAATCACTTGCCTGGAAAGATAAAGGGCCTGAGCTTAATCCCTGGTTCCACCAAAACAACAACAACAACAACAAAAACCTACTCGAAACAATGCTCATTCTCTAATCACTCCTGGCATTTCTAGTGAGTTTCACTTTTTTCTTTTTCTTTCTTTTTCTCGGAACGGGGGATTGAACTCAGGCCCTTGTGCTTGCCAGGGAAGGGCTATTCCACTGAGCCATCTCCCCTGGCCCTTCACTTTTTTCTTAAATATATTCCAACAGAATGATTTCTTTTTTTTGGTAGTAGAGATTGAACTTATGACCTTGCGCTTGCCAGGCACGTGCTTATGCCACTGAACTATCTCCCTGGTCTACTGCCATGATTTCAATCAAAGTTCAAAAAGGAATGTAAGTGCTTGGGCAGTTTATTATTATTTTTTTTCCTATTAGTAGGATGAATAGTCCAAAAGATTTCAAAAATGCAGATTTCATTTTTTTATAGATTGTAAAGCCCAGTGCAGTGATATGCATTAGGCACAATAAATATTAATGTCATGATACATAATTTTAAGTGTAAGCAAAACACTCTAAACAGTCATAATAAAATGTACATGACAAACTATTTCACTATTTTTTGAAAGAAAATATTTGAAGTCAAGTTATATCTGTGGGACTTTTTTTTTTTTGGCAGAACCGGGACTGAACTCAAGACCCTC
This sequence comes from Ctenomys sociabilis, assembly GCA_004027165.1. Lineage (NCBI taxonomy): Eukaryota > Metazoa > Chordata > Mammalia > Rodentia > Ctenomyidae > Ctenomys > Ctenomys sociabilis. The sequence continues at coordinate 13,810 of PVKA01044935.1, forward strand.
GCACTTGCCAGGCAAGTGTTTATTCTACTGAGCCATCTCCCTGGTCCCCTGCAAGGCTTTTCAACTTCACTGCTTTTTAAAAAATTAATATACATAATTTCAATATTTATGAAATTATATTATCACCACCACTATATGAAAATGAGAATCATTTTTACAGAGATAGACTTTTGAGTGTTTAAGAAAAAATCTGAGCGTACTTTTCTCATATATTAATCCGATGGTAGTCAGGGGTTCCCGGCTTACTACGAAGATAGGATTTTCCTCTGTCGTTTTGGGGAAATGCTGTGCCAGTCGTCCAGGTTCTAGGACCAAGCGTCGTCCTTCATAGATCAATTCTTGATTTGAAGAAATAATTTTGGTTTGTTTATACACCAGTTCATGAAATACAGTAGCACTGTGTGAGGAAGGTTAAAGAAAGCCAACTAATTTTACCTAATTTTAGATAAAATGAAAAAAACCTTTAATTAAATGTTGAGACCAACAGTCATTTTTATGTATTTCTAGGCTCATGGCCACCAACTGTTCCCTATAAATACTGCCTTATTGTTATTGCAGGTACTAAAATCTCCATGAAAAGTCCACATAGCTGGTCCATATAGTAACCAATTCTGAAGTAGCTTTATATTTGGATACCTTTGTCATGTATATTCTAAAATAGACAACAGAAAGGTAGAGTGCTGATGGAGTCAGATGGATACCTGGGTTCAGCCTAGCTCTTCCATTTACTTGTATAGCCTAAATGGAAGTAATAACAGTATTATCACCTCAAAATTGAATGATTTGAATATGTAAAAAACTGAGAATATTGCTTACAACATGACTTACATTTGTTAAATAAAATTTAAAAACAAGTATTTTCAAAATGACAGGGAAAAAGGGAGAGTCCTCTTGAGTTTTCTAGGAACTCAAAGAAAGAAACCTTTTGGCAGAAATGTCATTTGGCTCCTAAATGAGGTTGTATTTTGGTTTGACTCACGCTTGGCCTTCAGGCTTCTGAAATGAAAATTGCTTAACACCTAAATAAGATGTGTATTTACTCAGGCTTCTAAGGTGACAAAATAGATAGGTAATATAAGCTAGTTTATATTATTTTATTTATTGATATATTAGAGATACACTGCATATTTTACCTATTTTATTTCTCTTTTCCTTCTTTTCTGGTTTTCCCCTCCCAAATCCTGAAGCTTGAAAAACTTCATTGAAGAAGGAGATATTTGGCATCACCTTCTCCCTGAGATGGGACTTACTTAATGTGAGAGGAACAGTTCAAACCTATGGCCACATGGTGACTGCTGGTGACACCAGAGGCTTCTACAGAGATGCGTAGCAGTGGAGGGGAGCAGAAACTTGAAGGACTACACTAACTGGTGCTGTTCTTCCTAGTATTTTAAGAGTTAAGAGTAACTAAGGGCCACAGAAAATGCTGTGGCACAGTGCCAAAGAACTAAGGGCCTGGCCAAAGAAGAAGCAACTTCTCATACCCAACCTGTTGAAGAGGTAGGCTCTTACAACAGACTCAAAACGCCAAAACCAGCTCACTTGGAAGATACCTTGGACAAGTAGTTGTTTCCTAAGGGTTCAAAATGCTAACACTAAAGCAATAGCCAATTTATAAGAATCACTTCAGGAATTAAACTAAAACAGAAAAGAAAATGAAAAGACACTTAAAAAAAGATGCAATCCCAGACATTCAGTTCACTAAAGGCAAACCCAGAGAGCAATGAAGTGGGACAATCTGAAAGCCACCCAGCTGGCCTCTCTGAAGTAGTAACAACAAAGGAGTTGAATAAGGCTATAAAAAAAAAAAAAGAAGCCAATCACAAATAATTTTTCAGGTCGGGTGTGGTGGCGCAGGCCTGTAATCCCAGCACTCGGGAGGCTGAGGCAGGAGGATTGTTTTGAGTTCGAGACCAGCCTGAGCTACAAAGTGAGCTTAAGGCCAGCCTGAACTGCATAGTGAGACCCTGTCTCAAAAAGACAAAAAAAAAAAAAAAATTTTCTCAGGGGCTGGGGAGATGGCTCAGTGGAATAAGTGC